>PVJS01015657.1:28072-38693 GCA_004027185.1 Glis glis | reverse complement strand
CTCTCTCTCTCTCTCTCTCTCTCTCTCTCTTTCTCTCTCTCTCTCTCTCTCTCTCTCTCTCTGCCTGTCTTCCTCTCTCTACTTGGTGAGGCCCTCCGCAACTTCGTGAGACCCGGTTTCAAAATAAAGCATAAAAAATAGAGCCAGGGGCGTAGCGCGGAGGTAGAATGCCCCTGTGTTCCATCCCCGGTACCGCAAAAAAAAAAGGTAGAGGTTGACTTTTCTTCTGCCATGAACATCCCTCCATATATCCCCTTGAGATATTTGGCCAAATGAAGACACTACTGCAGACATAAAGAAGCCGTCCCTACATGGGACAGTCAAGGCACTTCTCAGAGCCTTGAAGTTATTTTCTTCACTACTATTAAGAGGTGAAAATCATGCACATGCCAAACACTTTGCTCACTCACTCTTGCCCACAGGCTAACCGGGGAAGGCAATTCAGCTTCTGGTGAAGGCAATCAAGTGAAGAGTGGATTGGAAAGGGGTTGACCACCACATGCCCACTCTACCACCAAGTGCTAAGGACAGGCTGCCTGTGAGTGAGGGACGTGGATCTGCCACAGCACGGTGCTGGCGGCAGCCAGTTATTGACCCAGTCAAACTATTCCTGCCCTTGAGGCTGAGTTAACTGTGCTCTTGGAAAGTGATTCACAGATGATCTTTTTATCCTTCTAGTGACACCCCAGTTTATCTTCCATTATCTTATCATGATGCTCAAAAATTGTCAAAACGGAATTAACTTTAGTTTCCCATTAGAGACCAGTAGAATAGGGGAAGGGATCTGGGGGAGGGAGGGAGGGAGTGGAAAAGGGAGGGTTGAGGGAAGAAACAGTTCACATGATGTTATGTCTGTATATGAAGGTGTCACTACCAATCTAACACAAGAACACAGTAGCATAAGGAGGGAAACGCACCAAGTGATGTTCGCATCACTTTGAATCTCACTATGGTATATAATTGCAATGACTATGATATATAATTTCAATGAACCAATAAAATATTTCAAAAAACAAATTAACTTTGGGCCATAGGATTTTTTTTTTTTGGTACTGGGGACTGAACCCAGGGGTGTTCTACCTCCAGCCCTATTTTATTTTTATTTTGAAACAGAGTCTTGCTGAGTTGCTGAGGCTGTCCTCGAACCTGTGATTTTCTCGTCTCAGCCTTCCAAGTACTGGGATTACTGGCGTGCACCACCGCACCTGGCAACCATAGGAATCTTAAATGTACTACACAGTTCAACACTAAATCATTTCTATTTTATACTGGTCACCATGGATCCCACTGTATGGGAGTTAACACCTCACTTTTTTTTATTTTAAACTTCTTTTGGGTGGAGACTTTGAGAAATACTAGGTGCACAAGAAATTCTTTTTATTTTTTTTGCGGTACTGGGGATTGAATCCAGGGGCATTCTACCTCCAAGCTTCACCCCCAGCCCTATTTTGTTTTTATTCTTTATGTTGTAACAGGGTCTCGCTAAGTTATGGAGGGCCTCACTAAGTAGCTGAGGCTGGCCGCGAACCTGCAATCCTCCTGTCTCAGCCTCCCAAGTACTGGGATTACAAGCGTGCGCCACCACGCCCGGGGAAATTCTTAAACAAGTATGTAATCTTATCTCTTATCAACTCACAAATAGTACTGGTTTTAATATCCAAGGTATCTTTAGGTTAAAATCACACAGCACAATGTGAATTGTCAAGGGTTTCTCAGTTCAGATAAGAAATTGGGTTTGGCTGCCAAAAATGTGAGCTTTAGCACAGAATGTTGGTTGGAAAAAACAGTCCGTGCTTGGCCATCCTTTTCACATATCTGCAGCTTTATGAAAAATTTGGGTCTGTTAGGGCTGATCTCCCAATGCCTCTGCTCAGTATGCCCTGTGGGGGAAATGGCAAAGGAGAGAGACTCTCCCATTTCTCAACCTACAACTGATGCAAACTCTCTATTAGGCAACCAAATTAGAAAACAAGTCACAGACAACCCCAAAGCAAATCCATTAACCCCACGATAAGTATGCTACAAATTTTCTGATCTTTTCTGCTCAAACATTTTATTAACACGCTTACTACTTAGTTTCTCTGTGTTCGTACCATGCAAAGTATGGTAAACAGACCAGAAGATTTGAGTTTCTTCAGGGGGTTGTTGTAAAAGCAGAATATCAGATCTCCCAACCCCAGACCCACGAAGTCAGAACCTGCATTTTGATAGGATCCCAAGGTGATATAGATGTACCCCAAGTTTGAGAAGTACTCCTCGAGGAGACCTCAAATGAAGACCCCACTTTCATCCTGTGCTGTTTATTTATTTATTTATTTATTTATTTATTTATTTATTTTTTGCGGTACCGGGGATTGAACCCAGGGGCATTCTACCTCTGCGCTATACCCCCGGACCTATTTTTTTATACTTTATTTTGAAACCCGGTCTCACGAAGTTGCGGAGGGCCTCACTAGTTAGAGAGAGAGAGAGAGAGAGAGACAGGGAGAGAGAGAGAGAGAGAGAGAGAGAGCGAGCTGAGGCTGGCTGCGAACCTGGATCCTCCGGTCTCCGCCTCCCAAAGTACTGGGATTACAAGCGTGCGCCACCACGCCCGGCATCCCTGTGCTGTTTTTGTTGTTTGGTGACTTTTTCCCCTTCCACAGAATTTTGGAAAAGGTAGAATAGCTGGGTATAACACTGGAGAAAAGCAATGGGACTTTCAGCCATTTGAATTGTTGGCTCCAATCTTAGCAAAATCAGTAGTAGCTTTCTTGTGTTTGCTGTTTAAGAGAGAAACAAAACAGGATGGATCTATTTTTCAACCAATAGTGGTGATACGATAAGCAAATGTAAAGTCAAGATGCCCAAGAATCCTAATATCCACAGGGTTAAGAAGTCCTCTGCCACAAGTCATGTAGGAGGTCCCAATCCTTTTCATTAAATCAGTGCACATTTAGTGAGACTCTGCTAAGTTCTGTATCTATAGGATACAATGTGTATACCAGCTGCACCAAGAACCTATAAGTTCTCTCTGGATATTTAATGAAGGTCTCACACAGGGGCTGGCTTCAGGCCGAGTAGAATGTATCCCCCAGTTGGTGAGATGATGGCAGGAGCTAGATGTGGGTCCCTCTTTTTTTTTTTTTTTTTTTTTAGGTACTGGGGATTGAACCCAGAGACATTCTATCTCAGAGCTATACCCTTTTTATTTTATCATTTTTTTTTGAAACAGGAGCTCACTAGGTTGCTGAGTTTCGCTAAGTTGCTGAAGCTGGTCTCAAACCTGTGATCCTTTTGTCTCAGCCTCTCAAGTACCAGGATTACAGATTTGTACCACTGTGCCTAGCAGGGCTCCTCTTTGAGGGTTTCAGTAGTGCATCCAGAGCTCACGCCCCAGTGTGGTGACATTCTTCCTGTTCTCAGCTATGAAGGAGCAAGAAGGAAACACACTTGGGATAAATCAAGACTTTACCTCACTAGTGTGTGTAATGAGCATTACTCCTACACAGCATGTAGTTACCAACAAAGACTTTGGAGCCAGATGAGCCTGGCTGCCATTCTGTCTGATTTGATAAGTCACAATGGTTTATGTAAGATTTTATCACTGGGAGAAGTTGGGAGAACAGTACATGGGAACTCTGAATGATTTGGGAACTTCTTATAAATCTTAAGCTATGTCAAAATGAAAAGCATTTGTAAAAGAATTCCATCTGACATTGCTTTAGAATCTAAGACGGCCTACTTTGCTCTCTGAGCATTTATTTCCTATCCTATAAAATGGTGCTGTGGTTTGAAGGTGTCTTCCAAAGTTCATGTGTTGGAAGCTTAATCCCCAGCACAGCAGTGTTGAGAGGAGGGAGCTTTATGAGGTGATTGGGTCACCTCTCAATGGACTGATGCCTTTATTGCAGAAGTGGGTTAGTTATCTTGGAAGTACGTTCCTGATGAAAGGATAAGTTTGTCGCCCTATCACGTACATGCCTTCTCGCCATGTGATGCCTTCTGCCATGTTTTGACACAAGAACACCTTAACCAGATATAGCCCCTCGATCTTGGACTTCCCAGCCTGCAGAACTGGGAGCCAAATTAACATCTCTTCTGTATAAGTTACCTAGTCTCAGGTCATATTCTGTGATAGCAGCACAAAATGGACTAAGACAAATTTTATAATAGTATATACCATAATGGTTATGTAGTTATACTGTAACTATATACACTAAAATAATGTATATAATATATACTAGACTATAGCTTAAATACTTGTTTCTTTTTTTTTTCTTGGTCATTGAACATCTATTCTCCGTTCTTCAGGGAACTACAAATTTGTATTTTATCTTGACTGAACAACTGATTGATGTTCTCTGCTCTTTCCTAGATAAGGACATGGGGTTGGAGGAAGATCTGACTGAAATTAGGCCAACCCAACAGTATCAGTCATTCATCTGCACAGAACAGACCATTTCCAAATACAGTGGCTTTAACAACAACAGTATTGTGTTTGCTCACAATTCAGGGTTGGAAGAGCAATTCTGCTGGGTTAGCCTAAGTTCGGTCATTGGCTGAAGTTAGCTGGTGGATTGGAATAGGATCGTGTTTATGTTGGACAGTGGGACCTGAGTGTCCGGGCTGAGGCGGAGATGGATGGGCCTCTCTCTCCTTCCATGGGAATTCTTATACTCAAGGGAGCTATCTTCAGCATGGTGGTCCAGCTTCCGAAAGAGTAAAGGCAGAAGTTCTGAGATCACATGAGGCCTCACCTTGGAACTGCCACAATGCCTCCTTCTCCACATTCTATTGGTGAAAATGAGTCAGCCCAGTTTCTAAGGGTGTGTGTATGTAGACACTAGCTTTTGATGGGAGAATTTAAAAAAGAATATGTGGTCATGTGAAATTTACCACATCAAGTAACTCTCCCCTCGGTCTTGGAATCAGGGGTGGAGAGATGGAGTAAAGTATGGAACATGGCTGGAGTTGACCCAGCTTGTATGGGAAATTCCAAAGGGACAGAATACTAGCTAGTTCTTGCTACCCAGACCCTTGATCCTCCTTCCTATCCTTTCCAAACCTGTTTGTTCATCTATTCCTTGGATTCTGGGAACTCTATCCTATCATTCTAATAAATTTCCTATCCAAGTGTGTGACTTGGATAGGTTGGATTCTGTTGCCTACGTTTAAAGAACCATGATACCAATATATCGTTCATGAAGGCATTATGAGAATCAAATGAAAAAAGGTAAGCAGAGCACTTAACAGAGTCTAGAGCCATAAACACGCTCAGTACATTTAGTTATGATGATTAAAATGATTGGAACCTTGGAGGGCTGACTAGAGAGAAAAAGCATTAGTAAAAAATGGCACTGAAGCTGAGCATGGTGGCCCATGCCTGTAATCCCAGTACTTGGGAGGCTGAGAAAGGAGGATTGCAGGTTTGAGGCCAGCTTCAGCAATCCTGAGGCTCTCAGAAACTTAGCGAGACCCTGTTTCAAAATAAAAAATGAGCCGGGCATGGTGGCGCATGCTTGTAATCCCAGTACTTTGGGAGGCGGAGACCGGAGGATCCGGGTTCGCGGCCAGCCTCAGCTCTCTCTCTCTCTCTCTCTCTCTCTCTCTCTCTCTACTTAGTGAGGCCCTCCGCAACTTCGTGAGACCGGTTTCAAAAAATAAAGTATAAAAAATAGGGCCGGGGGCGTAGCGCGGAGGTAGAACGCCCCTGCGTTCAATCCCCGGTACTGAAAAAAATAAATAAAAAATGAAAAGGGCTGGGGGGTGAAGCTTGGAGGTAAAATGCCCCTGGGTTCAATCTCTAGTGAAGAAAGAAGGAAAGAAAGAAAGAGAGAGAGAGAGAGAGAAAGAGAAAGAAAGAAAAGGAGGAGGAGGAGGAGGAGGAGGAGGAGGAGGAGGAGGAGGGAAGGAGGCATCGAGGAGATTTTTGCTCTTATTTCTAGAGACACAAGGCACATCAGACCTGACCCTGAGTCTGGCTTCATGTGCGGGTCAGAACTCTTTCAAACTTCCATAAACAGGCACAGAGAATCTCAGTGCAGTCTTTGGTGGGTTTTAAAGTTATTTTTATGTGGATTCTATGATACATTTACTCTCCAAAAAAAAAGAGAACAAGTGCCTCCCTAGAGACTACCACTTCCTGTACAGAATTTCCCCAGAGCACTCAAAGAGATGTCAGAGTAAACACCAGGAACACGCCACGTCGGTGAGAACGGGCCCGATGGGGTAGCCTGCTATTCTTGCGCCCCCCTGCCAATGATATTACATTCTTTGCTGAAGTCACTTGTTGGAAGTTCTGATCGCCAAAGACTGGAAATAGATTTAACGACCTGGGGATGTAAAATACGATAAAGATGGCCTCTCAAGACCCATGGGAATTACCATCAGTCCCTCCTGAGGGCCTCCTCCAGGATGCTGAATGGTGTCACTGCCATCTTACACCAAATTTTTGTAAAATGTAGCGTAATCATAATCTTACATTGAAGATTTTGCACCCCTTTTGCTATTATCCTTCTTTTAAGAATTATCAGCCCAAAGAATTTACCCCTTAATGTGTCATTATATAACATTCCTTAAAAGAATTGTAAATATGGGTGCTTGTTTCTGACATTTTAACGTGAAAGCGATAGACCGCAAGGTAATGTATTTAATAATATTTCGTGGCAAATATTCGATAAATAGTTTACATCTGTTAAACATTAAAAAAAGGTCAGTGGGGAAAAGTGCCACTCAATAAGTATTAATTGAGCCGGACGTGGTGGTGCACAGTTGTAATCCAAGTACTTGGGAGGCTGAGACAGGAGGATCACAGGTCCGCAGCTAGCCTCAGCAACTTAGTGAGGTCCTCCGCAACTTGGTGAGACCCTGTTTCAAAATAAAAAATAAAATAGGGCTGGGGGTGTAGCTCAGAGGTAGAATGCCCCTGGCTTCAATCCCCAGGACCAAAAAAAAAAAAAGTATCAGTTGAGCCAGGTGTGGTGGCACACACCTGTAATCCCAATACTTGGTAGGCTGAGACAGGAGGATCACAGGTTCAAGGCCAGCCTCAGCAACTTAGCAAGGCCCTCTGCAACTTGGTGAGACCCTGTTTCAAAATAAAAAAATAAAATAGGGCTGGGGGTGTAGTTAAGAGGTAGAACACCACTGGATTATCAATCCCCAGTGCATGAATAAATAAATAAATGAGTAAATAATTAGGTGGTCATTTGGGGCAAATTCCTCAACCACACTCTAGCATAAATTCCACATAAATCTGATATCAAAATGTAAAAGATTAATTAAAGGACTAGAGGGAAACATGGAAAAATTATTTCTGTGTCTTGGGAATGGAAAAGTAAGGAGAACAAATTAAATTAGTACAACCTTTATGGAGGCCAGTTTGTCAATACATATTAAAATTATAAATGTGTATGCTTTCCTCCAGGAAATTATACTTTTGGGAATGTATACTACACATATAGTCACACATATATGAAATGATTTGTAATAGCACAGATTAGAAGTAATAAATTTGTATCGATAGGGGACTGTTAAATTATGTTACATGAATACGGTAGAATTCACCCAGCAGTTAAAAAAGAAGAAAAGGAAATGAGAGAAAACTTTTTCTGTACTGATAAGACAGTGTCTCTAAGATTTTTTAAGGGAAAGCAAAGTGTAGAACAATGGGGATAGTGTACCACCATTTGAACTAAAAGGAGGGCGGGGAGCAGAGAGAATGTATTCTGAAATTTATAAATGCCTTTGCCTACATAGGTTTTCAAAAGCTCTGGCAGCTCACAAAAAAATCTAGTAACAGGAGGGGGCAGGCATGTGGGAGAGGGCAAGGATACATTGCACTGCAATACTTTGTCTTTCGCTTTTTGAGCTATGTCAATGTATTGCTTAGCTAAAACAGCAAAAACTAAAACAACTATCAAACGAACAGGACAAAGTAAACCTCATGAAGGTCCTGTCTTTTAAAGGAAAGAGATCTTTTTTTTTTTTTTTTTTTTACTACTATGCTGAACAGGAGACCGAGGGAATGGGGGTGGGAATTGGGGGAGGGCTAATTGACCGATATGTGCATGTATACTCCTATCACCCTGAAACCCATCAAGATGTATGATTACAATGCACCAAAAAAAAAAAGAAAAAAATAAAGGAAAGAGATTTTAAGAGCTTCCATGTGCTGAAGTTCTGGCGGGAGTCCCTGTGGTTAGCATTGGTAGAGCCTGCACACTTGAAGCACTTACCTTTGCTCCTCCATATCTCTGCAGTGCACTCTTGCTCCCTTAATTCTTAAAACCTATGACCTTGCTTTTGTAATCCCCATTTAGTAGCTTAGAAAATTGCACCTCTGAGGTTGACAATCCCCAGATCTCTCATGCATTAGCGTGAAAAGCTGGAGCAGCAGCTAGAGCCCAGGCTGGCTTCTTTCTGCAGTCTGTTCTACCCCGGGACACTTGGCCTTGGTGCACGGTGGGCAGGTCCTCGCTACACACTTCCATTGTCCCATGCAATGTACACTCCATACTGATTCCCTGAGCTGATAATACAGATGCTTGTGCCAGCCTTGCTCCGAATCCGGGCTCCTGGCATCTCCTTCCTGTGCAGGAACATGATGTTGTTTTCCTGGACATGTGATAAGATAAACACCTGATTTCCTCCACCAAAACTCTTAGTAAAGCACATCTGTGTCAACAAATTGAGCCAACGATGGCGCACTTGGACAGCGCCAGAACTTCTGCCAAGCAGGGAAGTTGTGAAACTTGAGAGACGAAAGGTGTAGAAGGGATGGGGAAAAGGGCACAGAGCGGGTGGTTGGGAAGCTCAGCCACGGCAGAGAGAATCCTAGATGACTCCCCAATGCGTTTGTCCCTGTAGGAACCTTGGAGATACTACACCGTGCCTTATTTTGCAGATAATAATAGGGAATTTTCATAGGCCTATATGCTAGGCACTGTTTTAAATGCTTCACATTAAGAACTAATTTAGTTCTCTTAGCAACTTTATGAAGTAGATACTATTGCAAATCTCCTGTTTACAAATGGATACACAGAGGCTCAGAGAGTTGAAGCAAGTCACCTAAGGTCACACAGCTGGTCAGTGGTGAAGCAGGCTATTTGAATCCAGTCTGGTTCTATGTTTATGCTCGTAACCATTAAACTTTGTGGTAAAGTGATTTGCCCAATTCAACTACTGAGTAAACCAAACTGGGACTAGAGCCCAGGTTTTCTGCATCCAAGTGCAGAGGACATCCAGGTAGACGCAGAGTACACATTTGGGGAGAAGATGGCTGTGACGGATTTAGCAAGATGCATCAGGAAGGAGGGACACGGAGGGGGCATCAGTTTCCTTGGCCTCGGGGTATATGGTTCAGCTCCCCATTGGCCTTCCACCCATGCACAGACCAACAGCTCTGAGGTTGACAGGTCAGTCCTGTCACTTTGGCTCAAGTTTCACCAGATGACTACATTGTCCTAAGCACCCCCTCTTTTGCCTTCTGTCTTCTCTTATCAATGAAGGGGAAATTATCCTGATTAACAAAACTGAACTCCTGGGTTTTGGGGAGAATGATAAATACCCACAAGAACAATCTCTTGAGCTCTTGCCATGCATTATCTCACTTAATCATCATGGAATACCCTGGTATATTACTTCCATTTTAGAGATTAAGGGCGGATTAAGTAATTTGCTTAAAAAGGTAGGACCAGTAATGGAAGGACTGAGATTTGAATTTGGGATTGTGTATGTGTGTGTATTTTTTTCTTTTCTTTCTTTTTTTGCTGTACTGGGGATGGAATCCAGGGGCATTCTACCTCTAAGCTATACCCCCAGCCTGATTTTATTCTTTTATTTTGAAACAGGGTCTCACTAAGTTGCGGAGGGCCTAAGTTGCTGAAGCTGGCCATGAACCCATGACCCTCCTGTCTCAGCCTCCCAAGTACTGGGATTACAAGCCTGAGCCACCATGCCCAGCTGTATTTTTTCCAATACTGGGAATCAAATCCAGGGCCTCACACATTCTAGGCAAGGGTTCTACCCCTGAGCTACATTCCTAGGACTGTTCGATTCTAAAGCCTGGTCATTCATGCTCCAAGAGTTGTGCACATCTATGTTCCTGTCGTGCTATACCTCAGTATGATGTATAATTATAGTGCACCAATAAAAGTATAAAAAAATAAGGCCTGGTCATTAATAGTGATATATTGCTTCCCCATAGTGTGCTCTGAATCCTATAGATAATTTCATATGGTGAGAACCTTCAAGTCTTAACATCGTTAGGTCCACTAATTAGAGAAAAATAAGCTACGAACATGTATTAGCAAGCGGCAAAGAGGTGGCCTCTTTTTCAGCCTCTCTCCTGGTCTCCACAGGCTAGAGATTGGCTTTGACCAGATCGTGGCGAGGTAACTGTACTTACGTAAAAACTGACCCAGAAGCAAGCCATCTGAGAATAACTTAGAACCAGGTTCCAGGCCAAGAGAAAATAACTCAAAATAAGAACAGAACCCCCAAAGGGAAATGGATTTCTTGTTGGCAGAACTTTCAGCCTGCTTCAGAGTTCTGCAGCAATCACAGATTTCCCAAAGTCACTGAGTCTAGACAATGCATTTAGTAAAGAGGAGGAGGAGGAGGAGGAGGAGGAGGAGGA
>PVJS01015657.1:0-27972 GCA_004027185.1 Glis glis | reverse complement strand
CTCATTTTGCCAGTAGGTCAACCAAGGTGGTGGATACCTGACCTTGCATTTCCTAATGCTCTTTCCTGAGCCACAACCCATGGGGATATATTAAAAGTTCAATGAAATATCCTGCAGTCTCAAAAGGTACTGGAGCAGAAGTCAAGGGGGTAGATAACGAAGTGCTGACCACGCATTTTATTGGGTGGAACCACTTCACCGCAGTGGAAAAGGCCTCCTGTAGAGGAGGTGAAGTGGTAAAGTTGTGTCTTTTTTTTTTTTTTGGTAGAGGGGATTTGAACCCAGGGGCATCTACTTCTGAACTACACCCACACCCCTTTTTATTTTTCATTTTGAAACAGGGTCTTGCTAAGTTGCTGAGGGTCTCACTAAGTTGCTAGAACTTGCGATCCTCCTATCTCAGCCTCCCAAATATTAGGATTATAGGCATGAGCCACCATGCCTGACTGAAGTTGTCTTTTAACAGCTTCTCCCCCTTCATATATCTGATATTTTCAAGTACCTACCAATCTTCTAGACTTTATTCTCAATTTAGGATCTGAAACAGATAAAAATCCCTGCCCTCCCTGGCTTGCTTGTGGGTCAGTGTTTAGCAGATTCTCAGAGAGTGATTTGATCTGAATTTGACCCCATGTTATTTCTTTTTTTTGGGGGGGGGCTACCAGGGATTGAACCCAGGGGCATTCTACCTCCAAGCTACACAGCCAGCCCTATTTTATTTTTTATTTTGAAACAGAGTCTCACAAGGTTGCTGAGAGTCTCACTAAGTCGCTGAGGCTGGCCTCGAACCTGCATGCACCCACCAGGCCTGGCTTCTTCATTTGTAGACCTTTCCTCTTCCCACTGAATCTTGATTCTATCCTAGGGTGTTCATGCTTTTAAAATGAAACCCCAATACAAAAACAAGGAAACTCTAGCCTTCTTCTAAGCAATTATCTTGTGTCTTAGTCTGTGTTTCGTCACCATAACTAAATGCTGCAGCTTACATTCTGAAGGTACAGGGCAGAATTGAAGCATATCTGCAAGCGAATTAAACTGTGCAAGAAATAAAAAAAGAAATAGGGGATGAGATTAGGGAGTGCTAGGAGGTGGGTGGTTTTAAATAGGGAAAGGGGGAAAACGCTCCTGAGAACTTGACATTTGAGTAACAGCCAGAGGTGAGGGAGAAAGGCAAGCTGACTCCCAGTAGGAGAGCTTGCCAAGCGGAGGAGGGAGGAACTAGTAAGGCCCAGGGTGGCTGGGGCAGAGAGAGGGCAGGGGTGGGAGAGCGGAGGTCAGAGGTGGGACCATGTGGTGCTCATCTTCAAGATGAACCTACTAAAATAATGACCAGCTTCCCAGAGTGATCTGACCAGCATTTGACCCCGTGTCTCTTCGTGTCTACACCTTGGCGCTTTCCGCTGGATCTTGGTTCTAGTCTAGGCTGTTGTGAACATGGCACACCAACGAAAAGTGGAAACTCTGGTCTTAGCGATGATTGGGTGCCCTGGTCCATTTTCTATTGCTAAAACCGAATCCCACGGACTAGGAGACTTATAAAGAACAGAGGTTTATTTATTTATTTATTTATTTATTTATTTATTTATTTATTTATTTATTTATTTTTGCAGTACTTGGGATTGAACCCAGGGGCATTGTACCTCCAAGCTACACCCCCAGCCCTATTTTTTATTCTTTATTTTGAAACAGGGTCTCACTAAGTAGCTGAGGCTGGTCGTGAACCTGCTGTTTCAGCCTCCCAAGTACTGGGATTACAAGCATGTGCCACCATGCCTGTCTCCCCCAATGGGGAATTTTAAGGGTAGTCATGGGCATCAGCAATCTGTTTTTAGTATTTTTTTAAAAACTCTAAATGATGCTACATAGGATATCCTAAACACCAAATGTATTTGTGTGTGCATGTGTGTGTGTGTGTGTGTGTGTGGTACTGGGGATGGAACCCATGGGCCTCACTAAGTAGCTAAGGCTGGCCGCGAACCTGCGATCCTCCTGTCTCAGCCTCCCAAGTACTGGGATTACAAGTGTGTGCCACCACGCCCGGCTATCAGAGGTTTATTTAGTGCATGGTTCTGGAGGCTGGGGAATTGAGGAGCATGACACTGGCATCTGGTGAGGGTCCCCTGCTGCAGGACAACATGGAATAGAGCATCACATGGCAAGAGAGGACAGGGTGCCAGAAAGAGCCGCTTTTATACATAGCTCCCACAACCGCAGCCCCACCTCTCACCCAGGAGCTGCTTTTACAACGAGGCCGCTCTGGCCATGCTGAACCCACTTCTGAGACAGCAACATGAATCCATTCACAGGGGCAGAGGGATTAAGCTTCCCGTACATAAGCTTTGGGGAGACAAGCTCAAACTATAGCATCTTTTATCTTTTTTTGTGTGTGATACTGGGGATTGAACCCAGAGGCATTCTACCTCTGAGCTACACCCCAACCCTGTTTATTTATTTATTATTTGTTTTGAAACAGGGTCTTGCTAGGTTGCTGAGAGTCTCGCTAAATTGCTGAGGCTGTCCTTGAACCTGCCATCCTCCTGTCTCAGCCTCCCGAGTACTGGGATTACAGGCATGTGCCACCACACTTAGCTTTTTGTACAGGAACTCTCTCCTTTCCTGATTCGTGTTACTATCTTCAGATACAAAGGAGTGTAGGTGACACACAGCCCAGGCATGGAGCCTAGCGCAGGCACTGCCCCTGTCTACCATCTTTCCCTTAGTTCTGTCCCCACACCTGACCTCTGAACTCAGTGGTGGAATTCCATCTCCCCAGTTTTGACTTTTGGCATTCCCTACATAGAATATGATTTCCATTGATGCTTTGGCAAATAACTGGTCCAAACCCAACCCCGCCTTGAGACCTCCTCTGGAGTTATTCTCCTGGCAGTCGTCTCAGCCACCCCTTCTCCCTCCAGGCCAGCCGTGAGGAAGTCAGCTCCTATTCTTAGTATTTATCTTGGATTCGTGAGTTCATTCTGAATCCCCCAAACCCTGGGCTGCAAGGGTTTTCTGTATGCTGTCATTGTGGGGGTCTTTGACAGTTTTTTGTTTATTTTGTTTTGTTTTCACAGAGCACTCAGCCCGAGCCAGTTTGATGAAAGGAGTCATCGGAAATAGGCCTTCATTAAACAAACAGTTGTGCTAAGCTAATAAACTGCTATGGGCCCAGCAAGCTTCCTCTTACGTAATCTTTCCGTGCGGTGGCCAGGCTGGGCTGGGGAGGGAAGCAGCTGTTTTCTCAAGGGCCTTTGTGTCCCTGGTCACTGCTGCAGTTGACAGGACAGAGGGGCAACGACAATCACGTGCTTTCCCACACCCTACCTCCCGACGCCTGGGTCTGCAGGAAATGTGAGAATCCTTGGAGCTACAGAACAGAGACCTCAGGCAGCAAATTGCAGGGGTAGCCTCTCTCACCACCAGTGCCTGCTTCTGACACTACATCCAGTCCTTCACTGAGAGCGCCCTGCCCTTTCTCAGCTAAACTTCTTTTTACTTCCTCTAGCCCTCCAATCCTGGGTTCCCTTTGATCACATAATTCTCTCTCTCTCTCTCCCTCTCTCTTTTGTACTGAGGATTGAACCCAGGGGCATTCTACCTCTGAGCTACACCTTAGCTCCCTCCCCTCCCTTTTTTTTTTTTTTTGAATCAGGGTCTCACTAAATTGCTAAGGATCCTGCTAAAATTGCTGAGGCTATCCTTGAACCTGCAATCCTCCTGTCTCAGCTTCCCAACTACTGGGATTATAGGTGTGCACCACCATGCCTGGCTTGATCACACAGTGCTCTTACCCTACAGACAGCACGCTTTCTTTGGAGGAAACAGAGGCATCCTTTATCTCTTGTGACATACAACATGGGAGCACATGCCACACCAACAGACCACAACATGAGTACGGCCCCACCATCAGGCGGGGCAGATTTTCTTGCTCTCTGTTCTGTTTCTTGATTTCTCCCTAGAAACAATTTCTCCAGTTAAGCATAAATGAAATGTCCTTATTTTACTTTCTCAAATATTGGCTCCTTACTTTGAGTCGAGCCTCAGATAAGCATTTGAAGATATCTTAAACAAACCATTCACAGAGCAGGAGCGAGCCAAGGTGTGGAGAAGGAGCAGCAGCATAGATCTGGGCAGAGTTTGGTTAAGGCTCTTTCATGAGAACACGTGGGAATTGATGTCAGAATTACACTGAATAAAACCGGGCATGTGGTGCACACCTATAATCCAGGTACTTGGGAGGCTGAGATAGGAGGATCGCAGGTTCTCAGTCAGCCTCGGCAACTTAGAGAGGCTCTCAGCAATTTAGTGACCCTGTTTCCAAATTAAAAGTAAAATAGGGCTGGGGGTGTAGCTTGGAGGTAGACTGTCCCTGAGTTTAATTCCTAGCACCACCAAAAATATAAATAAATAAATAAATAAATAAATAAATAAATAAATAAACAAATAGAATTATACAGAATGTTCTTTTATAGTTACAGAGGCTTTTCATTCTTCATGGTAGTGATGATCTGTAAAGTCACTATAAAAACTGCGCCGGGTGTGGTGGTGCACGCTTGTAATCCCAGTACTTGGGAGGCAGAGACCGGAGGATCTGGGTTCGTGGCCAGCCTCAGTTACTTAGTGAGGTCCTCCACAACTTTGTGAGACCCAGTTTCAAAATAAAGGATAAAAAATAGGGCCAGGGGTGTAACTCGGAGGTAGAATGCCCCTGGGTTCAATCCCCGGTACCGCCAAAAAAAAAAAAAAACCTGCATTAATGAATACTGACCCATTCATTGCTCCTAGGGAAATACAGGCTCCTGTGAGCCTCTGGTCACATTTTCCTCAATTGATTGATTGACACATCTTGTTTTACATATATTTCTGTTTTAAAGATGTGTGTGTGTGTGTGTGTGTGTGTGTGTGTGTGTGTATGTTACTAGGAATTGAACTTAGGGACGTTCTACCTCCAAGCTACACCCCCAGCCCTTTTTATTTTTGTTTTGAAACAGGGTCTCACTAGGTTGCTGAGAGTCTCACTAAATTGCTGAGACTGGCCTTGAACCTGTGATCCTCCTGTCTCAGCCTCTCAAGTATTGGAATTACAGCTGTGCTCTACCAGGCCTGGCTTTAAAGACATTTTAGTTAATATGTATTGCGATTCATTTACTTTGAACTCATGGCCAACAGCATCATAACTCTTTCCAGAACGAGGCTTTCCTAACACACACATTTTCTTCATAAGGCACGCCCAGCCTTCTTGCACTTAGGAACACTACACACACTTCAGCACATACTCTTGGGAACCAATTTAAACAAGAAATCAACAAAAAGTACAAAAATGAAAAAAAAAAACCCAAACATGGCACCCAATAGACCACAGAAAGGATGCTTATTTACATGATCAGCACTGAAACAAGAGGGCAGAATGTCACCTTGTTCAACCCTAGCTGGGAACATGCACATCAGGTAGTTCAAATGTTTTGCCACTTGATGCAGGTGCACAGAGACTGCAAAAGTGCCACAAGTGTTGATTCTTGGAGACAGATAAATTTTAGTGAGTAGGCAGATTTGCAAATATGGAATCCATGGAAAATGAGGAAAAACTGTATATGCGCCTCAGTCAGTATATAAAAAAAATTTGTCTAGTTCTTATTACATAATGCGATCTTCATGAAGTCCTCCCAGGCATCCTATGCAGACTTAAGGGCTGAGTAGCTTCATCCTGATTATTCAAATCAAAATACAGGTGTCTAGGTAAAGAGCGCGTGTTCAACAAGGCTTCCCCAGGCCTGGGCACACTGTCCGCTACTCGTGCGCATTTGACAGTAGGAGACCAGGGCCAAATAGATATGAGTCTATGTGGTCAGACACAACAAATTCATCTCTGCATGGAGTGACACAGCCCCAGGTATAAGGGGTGAGGGCTTTGCCCTCGGTTATTAGCCTGGATAAAATCCAGAGGAGTTGAAATCATCTGAGCTCATTTTTTAGCGTCAACGGTGACCGTAAGTCATCTTCCAGCGTGGAGGCACTGAGACCTGCTGGGTCCCTGCTGCCTGGAGGCTGCACGGAGGGGCCCGTCACCGTCTTTGGATCCCACCATCCAGCTGCTCTGGCCAAGCACAGCTGCAGTTCCAGGAATCAAGGAATCACAGCTAACTGACACTCTGTTAGTCTCGAGGCTGCCAGAACAAACTGCCACAAATTTTTAGGCTTCAAACAACAGAAATGTGTTCTCTCCCAGTTCGCAAGGCCAGAAGTTGGAACCTGGCAGGGCTGGGCTTCCTCCTGCTTGGCAGGGCTCTAGGGGAGAATCTTCTGGACTCCTGGAGGCCCCAGGCATTCTTCAGCGGTGGCCACGTCACTCCAATCTCTGCCTCCGTCGTCAGGTGGCCTTCTCCTCCGTATGCCTCTCCCCTGTCTGTCTTGTAAGGACACTTGTTGTTGGTTTTAAGGCTCAGCTGGATCATTGGGGATGATCTCATTTTGAGATCTTTAACCTAATTATGTTCACAAAGACCTGTTTGCCAAATACGGTCACATTGGGAGGTTCTAGGGATTTGGCATGGATACATCATTTGGGGTGGAGGTACATTTCAGCCCATTATATTCTTTCTTTCACCCACTGTTTTCAAATTGCCTTTTAATCTGGGTGCCAAAGTGGTCCCCTAGCCTTAGTATTGAATGAAAAAGAAAAATCTCCCTTAGTTCTAGTACAAAGGTCATATTCCCAAGGCCTACACTGTGTGGAGGATCAGACCCTATGATTGAAATCTTTCCGGCCTCCCAGTTCACCTTCCTGAGCTCTTCTTCTTACCTCTTCCACCAAAACCCTCGTGTTTCATTACCAGCAGCCACATGCCTAGATACCACGATCTTCCTAGAGTGGACACAGCTGAGGTGGAAGCAGGTACCTCTCTCTCCTCTCCCCTCTCCCCTCTCCCCTCTCCTCTCTCTCCTCTCTCTTCTCCCCAACAGCACAGATCAGTCACTAAACCAAAGTCTTGGAGACCGTCTCTGCCTAAAACAAAATGACACCAGAAGGCTTTCACAAAGTTAACACTCAATTAATGTTCAGTGCATGAAGAAACAAGTAAGCTATAACTATCTCTTTCACAATGAAATCTTGGTAAATCCCCTTATTGAATGACAGTCACTAAATCCATCAGGCAAGCAAAAGCATTTGTTACGTTGAGTTGAACCAAACCTGAAGGCAAAAACGAAATAGACCAGCAAAATGTAATGGAATACACTTGTTTTGATGGCTCATTTTTTGTGACAACATGACTGGGCCCTGGTGTCTGGGTATTTGGTCCGACATTATTCTGGATATTTTGGGGAGGGTGTTTTGAATGGGATTTACTTTTGAACCAGTGGACCTTGAGGAAAGCCGACTGCCCTTCCTACCTGGGCAGGCTTCACCCAATCCACTGAAGGCCCGAGTAGGAGAGAAGGCGGACCTCCCTGAGCAAGGGGAATTCTCCAGCAGACTCCCTTTGGACCTCTCGGTAGCATCAGCTCCTCCTGGGTCACCGAAAGACTGTCTTTGGAGTTGAGTTTCAGTTCTTTCCTTAGTCTCTAGGCTGCTGATCCGCACTGATGGATTTTGGGCTCACCAGGCCTCCATATCACATGAGCCAATTTCTTAAAATAAAATCTCCTTGTACAAACACACACACACACACACACACACACACACACACACACACACACTATTGATTTTGTTTCTATTGAGAATCCTGACTAATACATTCATGCTATGTCAAAGGTCAAATACAAAACCAGTGGCAGTAACCTTATTTTTTTTTACCTGACTAAAGTTGATATGACTCTACCATTGAGTTAAAAGGCTTAGTATGAGTGTTCCTTTTTTTCCAGATATATCTGTATCACTTTGAACTTCATGATGATGTATAATTACAATGCACCAATAAACATATAAAAAGTTTTTCAGCCAGGCATGTTAGCACACACCTCTAACCCCAGTACTTGGGAGGCTGAGACAGGAGGATTGCAGGTTCAGGCCAGTCTCAGCAATTCAGTGAAGTCCTCAGCAACTTAGTGAGACTCTGTTACAAAATAAAAAATAAAATAAGGTTGAGGTGTAGCTCAGATGTAAAATGCCCCTGGATTCAATCTCTAGTAACACACACAATAACAACAATAATAATAATTTTCAGAAAAAAAGGCTTAGTATTTTTAGAAGTCATGTTAAAATGTTTAACTTTAATATTCCATAACAAATTTGGTTCATTTAATCATATACATACTTTATTTTTACACTTGGGTTGTTGATACGAACAATTTCCTCAAACTCATGCTGGCATCACAACCAAATGTTCTGAGCAGGGATGGGAAAGCCTGCTCCATCTTTGCTCGGGATCTGAGGTACTCAAAGTGTTATCCCCAACAGCAGCATCACCAGGAAATTGTTCGAAATGCAAATTCTCAGGCCTCACCTCAAATGTACGGAACCAGAAATTCCCAGGGTCAGGCCCACCAATCTGTGTGTAACAAGCCTTCCAATGATGGAAGCTAAAATTTGAGAACCGCTGATTTAAATATTTAGAAGACTAAGACATTTCCCCAGTTTCCTTAATTACAGATGATAAAAATATTTCCCCAAACACCTATCTTTTTTCTTTTTCTTTTTTTGATACTGGGGATAGAACCTAGGGACATTCTACCTCCAAGCCACACCCTCAGCCTGATTTTATTCTTTTATTTTGAAACAGGGTCTCACTAAGTTGCAGAGTCTCACTAAGTTGCTGAGGCTGGCCACAAACCAGCGATGCTCCTGTCTCAGTCTCCCAAGTACTGGGATTACAAGCGTGTGCCACCACGCCCAGCTAGGAAGTATTTCTGATGGACTAAATGGTGTCCAGGTTTTGTAGGTTTTGAATAGAACTTGATACATACTCAAGAAGTGCTCCTGGAACGAACAAATGAACTCTTTAAAACTTGATGCCCAAGTCTCTGGTGCGATCTCCATCTCATAGGCCAGGAGCATTCCTGATATGTGGTGGGCACTCGGGTTTCTAGAGTCTGTGAACACAGTAGATTCTGTAGCAGGAATTCAGCTTTGCAGAGTGGATCAGGAGTGTGCTCCTGCACAGGGAAGTTAGGATCCTGTTGTCATGACTCTCTCCCTCCTCCCTTGGGTAGTAAACCACACCTGGGCATCATCTGATGGTTGAGAATTCTTAGGCATCTGCTCGCCATCCCTGGGGAGCTGAATTCTTCAGTTCCCACTGGGGGTCCTAAGTTAAGCCTGGTGGAGCTCAGTAAGTAGGTGGGGCTCTGGATGCTTCTGCTAACATGACTCACGAGTTCACCCACACAGCTGCCCTCCCCTGAGCTCTGGAGCTGCTGAGAAGCGGTAGACTGAATGGAGAACCTCTTTGTGAGAGAGGAAGGTGCCTCACCTCATGCAAGGGTTTGTTGCCCATTAAGAAGGAAATGACCTACCCCCAGATTGGACAGCTTTCTGGTATACTAGAGAGAATGCTAGAACGAGAGCCAGGAGGTACCAGTTCTGAGCTTTCCTATTAACTGTTGGTGTAACTATGTTAAAGTCACAACATTGGTGGGCTTCCGTTTTCTCTGTAGGATGAACAGATCATCTGGCATATCCCTGAGATCCTTCTAGCATCAATAGTCTATTATTTGTGATTTCCCTGTGCTCTTATGCCTATTCAGTATGTTTAGAGGCATCAAAGAATATGTTTGCCTCAAAGCATATGTCCACCTGGTTTATGCTTCCATTATCGCTTAAGGTCCTGGCTAATTTCTCATGATTTTTTTAATGTGCTTTTATTGGTGCATTATAGTCTCACATCATAATGAAAATCTTGTTGACAGTGACATACATACATACATACACACAGCACTTGCACCACCTTCCCATTTCCCCCCCTTCCCAATTCAGAGTACTGAGATTGACGTTGGTATATTCTCATATGTACACATGGTCGATGATAGTAATTCCATTAATGAACCTCACTCTTCCCCTTCCCCTTCTCTTAGGCCACCTCCCTGCCTCCACTGAGGCTTCTCCTCCATTGTCTGGAGTCCCTCTGGTATCCCAATTACTCCCTAGCTGGCACATATTAGAGAAAACATATGACTCTTCACTTTCTGTGATTGGCTGTCTCACTTAACATAATGATCTCCAGGCCCTTCCATTTTCGTACAAAAGACATAATTTTGTTCTTCTTTATTTCTGAGTAGAATTCCATTGTGTGTTTTTCCCATAGTTTTGTAATCCATTCATCTGTTGATGGACACCTGGGTTGTTTCCATAATTTGGCTATTATGAATTGTGCTGCTGTGAACATGGGTATGCATATATTACTGTAGTTTTCTGGTTTCAATCCCTTTGGAACAATACCCAGGAGTGGTACAGCCGGATCCTATGGTGGATCCATTCCCAGTTTTCTAAGGAATCTCCACACTGATCTTCATAGTGGCTGCACTAGTTTGCACTCCCACCAACAGTGCAGAAGAGTTCCTATTTCCCCACATCCTTGCCAACATTTATTATTTAGTTTCTTGATGATTGCCATTCTGAGTGGGGTTAGATGGAATCTCAGAGTAGTTTTGATTTGCATCTCCCTGATTGCTAATGATGTTGAACATTTTTTCATGTATCTATTGGCCATTTGTATCTCTTCTTTTGTGAAGTTTCTATTCAATTTGGTTGCCCATTTCTTGATTGGGCTATTTGTTTTTTTAGTGTAAAGTCTTTTAAGTTCTTTGTATGCTCTTCTCATCATTTTATGCAACCATTTGGGATGGCTAGAAAATTCTAATCTATCCGTCTCTTTATGTCTGGTTTAGAAAGCATGCTACCGAACTCTAGTCTACTTTGTTTCATTTGCTATGTTTTTAGAAGCAAGCCTAATTAGCCAGAACATAAAGTCAATGTTCTAAACTATAAACAAAGGGATTTTCATGATTTAAACCATCTCCTCAGAGCTGGACACTCACTGGAGTTCAGAGAGATTAGAGCTAGTGAAGTCCAAGTTACTCAAACCATGAGGTCTCCAAGGCCACCTGGCCCAAAATGCTTAGTATTTTTAGAAACTGGCATAGGGTTACAATTGAGAAATGTATGATAAAATTACTTGCAGCAGCATTTGTTGGCTGAACTATCTAGTCTTGAAGTCTGTTTTGTGTTGGATGACAAGGTGACTAGTGTTTGGGAGTAGGGGATCTGACGCATTTAGAATTTTTTTTTTTTTCCCATAAGCTTCTGGATGGAGCTGACCTCAAACACCAAAAGAATGCATTCTCTCTTAGAGACTTTTTGGTATTTTTGGTAACTTGAGGGCTTCAGTATTACAAGTTCAGGAGGTCCCTTTCTTTTCCCACATTTGACGCAATGGCAGCAGATGTGGCCATGCCAGTGTGGCAGGGAGGGAAGTCCTGGCATAGCTGCTGTTCTCAGGGGTACAGAAGGGACCCCGGGATGTGGGGCAGTGAGGATCTAAAAGACCGCATTTAAATGTTCCTAGGTTGATACGCCATAAGATCGCACAGAAAAAATCTCAGAAAATTTTAATGAGAATTTTTCTTTTGTTGGAGTGTTTTTTGTTTTATTTTGCTTTATTCTTTGTTTTAGACCATCTTGGATCAGAGAATCCAAACTTCCCAATAGTAATCATATCAATGACTATCCTCTATTGAGGACCCACTACCATCTAAAACTGTGGTGTCTAAGACAGCAGCTTCGTGAGACGATTTAAACTTAAATTTAATTTAAAAATTGATTCCTTAGTCACACGTTGCAAATACTCAGTAGTCACCTATAGGCTAGTAGCTACCATATGAGAGCAGGCAAAATAGGAAATTTCTATTATTGCAGAAAGTTCTATTAGACAGTGTTGTGGGCACTCTCTAATTATCTTGTGGGTATTATTGTTAATCCTCACACATTTCTATAGTATGAATTGTAACCCTATTTTTGCTGCTGCCATGGTTTGAATATTGAGTGTCCCCCAAAGTCCATATGTTAAAGGATGATATTATTGGGGGGGGGTGGGACCTTCAGGAGGTGGGGCCATGTGGGAGCTCCATAGGTCAGTGGGGGCATGCCCTCAAAGGAGATTGTGAGGGCCTGATCTCTCTCTCTCTTTGCTCCTATTCAGCATGTGACCATTTGGTCCTATGCATGCTCTCACCAGGATGTGTTACCATCCACCTCCCTCACCAGAGACCAAGCCAATGGGGCTGCTCGGTCTTGGACTTCGAACCTCCTAAACCATGAACTAAACAACCCTCTCCACTTCATAAATAGCCCATGTCTGACATTTTGTTATAGTGATGAAAGCTGATGAATACAGCTGCCAAGGAAACTGAATTTGAGAGGGATTCAATGAGTTGGCCAAGTTCACGTACAGAGTAAGTGGCATAGATAAAACACAACTTTAAGTTGGTCTGGTTCCTAAGCCCCTATACCTGCATTTACACCATGTTTTTTTTTTTTTTAACAATTTCTCATCATAGAACTTTCTTTTTCAAAAAGCCTTTCAAAAGGACATTCTTCAAAAAAGAGTCATCATTAAGCTATTGAGATTTTAAGTAGTTCAAACTACCAAGGCAAAGGGAAGTATCATGGGAGTATCCCCATGAAGTTTTTTTAAGTTGTTGGGAAAATGACAGGGAGCTTTGGTATGACTGTATGTAAATATACTGTTATCACATTTAAGCATAAGTAATGAAAACCAGGTTTGGAAGCTGCTAGACTATGCCTGATAGTTCATAGTACAAGGAATGAATATACCATTGAATACACATTCTTAATTATACCATTTCAGTAGTGCTGCTAAAGTCAACAAGAGCCAGCCTGCCATTGGGTATCACCCATAAAACACAAGAAATAAGCCCCAAATATGACTCCATCTTAGAGAAAAATCATATTTCATCTGGATCTTGAAGACTGTATATAGTTCTAGAATGCACCTTAAGAAAATCTTTAAAGCACTGGATAAAAAGAGTTCAGATATGAGAAACTAAATTCATCAAAGAAATGGATAATCTCTACACAAAGGGAAAGAAAATGGGAGAGCTTTTACCAATGGAATGATAAATGTGGGATTATGGCTGGTCTTTACGTTTCTTATGGACAGACCAGGTTTTATTCATCCTCTTTTGAATCTGTGGCACATCACATATTACTGGCATACAGTTGTTTTTCATTAATAGTTTCTTGAATTGAGCCAAATGCAAGCACTTCCTGTCTCCACAAATCCTGATGAAAGAACTTCTTTTACTAATGGGGTGGATGACACAATCTGGCATTTTTGTTGATTTTTGAATGAGCAGCCTTTCTCTCCTCTAACATGCACATTCTCTACTACAACACATTTGTCTTTGACATTTTGATCAGTCTGGCTAACCCTTGTTATGATTTATCCTCCCAAATGTTCCGTGAGAAGACAAGCTTTATACCCTTCAGACATGCTGACCCTTCAAAGTCAGCAGAGCTCAACTCCAAGAGAATCTGTGTGCCCTACCTCGGATGCCCAAAGGATGCTCTGAGTACAGACTGTGAGTCCTTGAAGCTTGGGTGTCTGCCCTGGAAGGCAATCTGGATAGAGATGACACCAGCTGTACTCAAATGGGAGAGAGGACAACGTGTTTATGACACAGAGGATGGGAACCAAGCCAGAGGGCAGTGGAGGGAATGGGGTGGCCAGAGGGGAACACTCTATCTTGCCAACATTTTTCTACCTCTAGGCAATTGGTCATCTTCAAAGCTACTTCCTGTCAAGGTTACAGTGAAAGGGAGGGAGATCCTACCTTATCCCCAACTGCCACAGATACTCATACCTGGTATTAGTAAGACAGTATCAGGACAGGCGCCCTGTGGCTCTGACACTCATGAAGAATCAACATGGTGGTATGATATGAATGGGCGGTTGCTAGCTTTCCAACAGATCCAAGTCCCACTGTCTGTTCCTGCTCTGAGTATGGGCAAGAAAGTTTTCCTAGGCCTGCCTAAAAAATCTCTCTCTCTCTCCCTCTCTCTCTCTCTCTCTATCTATCTCTCTCTCTCTCTCACACACACACACACACACACACACACACACACACACACACACCTCTGCATAAAACCTTCTGAAATGTGATATATGGTATTTCTCTAAGTCAGAGAACTAGGCGTGTGCTTGGGGATTGGTCCAAGAGTGAGTTCACAGTTCCCTCTACCTGGGACTAGTAAGGCAGGAATAGAAAGGATGGGGCAGTGCAGAGAATGCTGGAAGGATGGGAAGGAAAGAAAGTAGTCTCAGCAGTTCTCAGCCTCCGCTAGTTTCCAAGCTTCGCCACAGAGCACGTTGGTGCCAGGTGACTATATTAAGAAGCTGTCTAGTCATGCTGGAAATAGTGCTGCAATTCATTCATTCAATAAATAGTGAGCCTTTATTCAATGGTGTCTGGCCATGAGGGATCTATGTGACTACACAGGAGGGTGCTTATGTTAAACTATGGAGGTGGCAGGTGGAGAAGCATCCTGCAAGAGGAGGATGTCTGAGATAAGATGTACACAACGAGTAGCAGTTAGAAAAAATATATATTAAGGCGTTCTAAGCAGTGGAAGCAGCATGTGTAAAGGCCTGGAGGTGAATGAGAGCATGAGTATTCAGGAAAAAGTTCAGGGTGACAGCAGCATAAAACAGATAGGGGGCAGTAGAGATGCTGATGGAGAGATGGCCAAAGCCATGTGTAAGCTGGTGAGCCGCCTAAGTAGCAGCAGCAGCTCTCATCATCTGGGTACCGGCGCAAGCCTAGCTCTTTGTTGTATGTGTATTATTCTATGTATTATTCGTGGCAACACTAGGAAATGATTACTATTATTTTCCCCCATTTTAATGATAAGGAAACTGGAGCCTAGTGCATTTACATGACTTGCCGATGATCATTCTCCTGTGGTTAACTCATGAGAGTATCAGAATTGGAACCCAGGCAGCCGATCAGCAGAGAAACCCTCAGCATTCAGTGGCAGAGTGAAACAATAGGATTGAGTGAGAGCTGCAGAATTCTTGGTCAAAATCAGATCTTACCCAAGCCCAGCGAGCCACCATGTTTTTATAGTTTAATTAAAAGGATTACGAACTAATATTTAGAGTTTAATTATATAAGTCATTGCCCTACCCAACTTCATTCACTTATTCATTCAGTAATTAATTCAACATGTATTTATAAAGTACCTACTATATGCCAACACTGTTGTAGGTGTTAGGAATAAACCAGTGAGCAAAATGCACAAAAATCCTTGCCTGATTGTGTCTACATTTCTAATGAGGACAACCAGGTGATTAAAAACAATATACCAAATAAGTAAATCATACAGTCTGTGAGGAGATGGAAATGCTTTGAAAAGATAGAGTTGGATTAGGGTTTCTTTTGGTGGATAAAACTACATTGCAATATAATCAAATGTATCATTCTCTTCTCATATAATCATTTTTTGTGTCTCTCTCTTAAGAATATTATCTTGAACTCAGTCTAAAAGTTATTTATGTATCTTTAGATATGTGTATGTTTTCCCTCAATATTCTATTTTATTTTTAAGCATTTCAGATCTACAGAAACACTGTAAGATTAGTGCAGGAAAAAAATCAATATACTCCTCACCTGGATTCATCCAGATTCATAAATTGTTAATATTTTGTCATACAAACAAATTTTTATTACTACTACTATTATTGAACCAAGTGGGAATAAGTTGCAGGCATTAAATAATTTATCCCCAAGTACTTTTTTTTTGGTACTGGGTATTGAACCCAGAGGTATTCTACCTCTGAGTACACCCCAAGCCCTTTTTACTTTCATTTATTTATTTACTTATTTATTATTTATTTGTGGTACTGGGGATTGAAACCAGAGGCATTCTACCTCCGAGCTACACTCCCAGCCCTATTTTATTTTGATTTTGAAACAGGGTCTCACTAGGTTGATGAGAGTTTCACTACTTGCTGAGGCTGTCCTCAAACCTGATGAGATCCTCCTGTCTCAACCTCCCAAGTACTGGAATTACAGGTGTGTGCCACCATGCAAGGCTTTACTTTTTATTTTGAAACAGGGTTTTGCTAAGTTGCTGAGGGTCTCGCTAAATTGCTAAGGCCAGCCTTGAACCTGCAATTCTACTGTCTCAGCCTCCCAAGTACTGGGATTACAGGTGTATGCCACCATGCAAGGCTTTACTTTTTATTTTGAAACAGGGTTTTGCTAAGTTGCTGAGGGTCTCGCTAAATTGCTAAGGCCAGCCTTGAACCTGCAATTCTACTGTCTCAGCCTCCCAAGCACTGGGATTACCACACCCAGGAGAAAGTTTTTACATAGTTCTTCTGTTTTCTTAATGACAATGGCAGTGATGACAACATTAATCAAAGAGCAGAAACAGACTGCTTCAATCTCAGAATCTGGTCTTCTCACTTTTCATTTATCACCAGAGAGCCCTAGGAAAAAGAACCAATAACAAATGCGTCATTTTGTTGGTTCCTTTAAATAGAAAAGGCACAACACTTAGAGGGGTGGGTAGAGTGTTAATGCCATAAATGACTTCAGAGATTAGTTGAACCTACTCCTTCACTTTACAGGTAAGAGAAAAGCCCAGAGAGTCAATGAAATTCTAGCTGCCTCACAGCTAGTTAAGACTGGAACCTGATTTCCCTGACTGTGGTCTGAATTCTCTGCCTCACATAGTCTCCATGATTTGGAGCCAGGGTCTCTTTCTCCATATATCTGGTTCTAGTCCCTAGATGGTCCAGGTAATAGCTGCAAGTTATCTGAAAAAGAAGCGCATTCAAGAACCGACAACAGCAACAAGGGGTTGTTGAACATGTTTGTCTGAGTCATGCTCTGGAATCTCTTTTCAAGTAAGAAAAGAACACATGATACCTCAGGACTGACACACCCCCTTCCCTCATGCCTTGGGATTATTCCTTCTGTCTTTGCCAAATTCCATCACTCGTCGCTGCCCAGGTCTCGGAGCCCTGGATGACATCAAACTCATGTAAAGCTATTTCTGTCAACCGCTTCCAAGGCCTCCTATTAAAAACAAAATCCAGCAGGAAGACCTGAGCCTATCTTTTGAACTCTTTCCAACTTTGATATGAAAGGGCCCCACTGTATTGTATTTACTTTTGCTTTGATTCTCCTAAAATTTTTTTATTGTGAAATACTTTAAATATAAAAACAAGAACCGAATAATAATAATATTTATATGCCCACTATTAGACTTAAAGAATCCTTAACATTCTGCCATATTTGTTTCCTTTTTTTGTGTGGTGCTGGGGATTGAACCCAGAGACATTCTACCTTGGAGCTATACCCTTACCCCTATTTTATTTTTTATTTTATTTTATTTTTTATTACAGGGTCTTGCTAAGTTGCTATCAACCTCAGCCTCACTAGGTTGCTGAGTCTGTCTTCAAACCTGCGATTCTCCTGTCTCAGCCTCCCAAGTACTGGGATTATAGGAGTGTGCCACCACATCCAGCTTGTTTCCTTTTCTTTTTTTTTTTTTTAAGGATATAAGACATTACAGATACTGTCAAAGCTTGATTCCATGCCTCTTACTTCCTCCCTCTCTAGAGTTAACCACTCTCTTAAACTGTGTGTTTATTCATGTTCTTACTTTCATAGTTTTTGTTCATCCAAGAGTAAACTATAAATTGTTTTGCAGATTTGAAAATAATATATTCATGGTGGCTCATTGTCTACAACCTTCTGAACCTTATTTTTGTACTTAGGTTTTTGTATTTATCAAGTTTGATACATGTACAGTAGTTCTTTGGCTATTATATTGTTATTTATCTATTTTTCTTTAAATTTAGATTGTTTTCTATTTTCATTACTAAAAACAATGCTACAATAAATATATATTTATATCCCTACATAAAATTTTCTTTTGGGT
Source organism: Glis glis (assembly GCA_004027185.1). NCBI lineage: Eukaryota > Metazoa > Chordata > Mammalia > Rodentia > Gliridae > Glis > Glis glis. The sequence continues at coordinate 10,070 of PVJS01015657.1, read as the reverse complement.
GTAAATGTAGAAGCATAATCCCAGGATATGAGCATGTTGAAACTTGGTAAATATTGCTAAATGTGTCAGCAAACTTTTTGTACTAGTTTGATCTCCCTGCGGTGTACTAGAGTCTCCATTTTTCTACATCCTCTGCAAAACCAGTATCATGAGACGTCTTAATCTTTGCCAATATTTTAAGTATGATATGAGATTTCATTATAGTTTTTACTTGCATTTCTCTGATTGCTCATGGAATTGAGCCTCATTCTGTATGTTTTTTAGCCATTTGCATTTCCTCTTTGGTCAATTGCTTATATATTTTTTATGGACTTGCAGTTTCTTATACCTTTTAGGAACCATCGTGTACTGTTGGAAATATAAAATGGTACAGCTGCGATGGAAGATAATACGGTGATTTTTCTAAAAAATTAAGCAACTTTTTTATTTTAGAATTACCAAATTATCTGGCAATTCTTCTTCTGGGCTTATATGCAAAAGAATCAAAAGCAGAGTTTTGAGGAGATACTTGTATATTTCTTTTCATAGCAGCATTGTTCACAAAAGCTAAAACACAGAAACAACCCAGGCTGGGTAGATGAATGGAAGGGCTGAGTGTGGTGTATTTGTACAGTGAAATGAAACATTGGTTGGCTTTCATAAAATCTGACGGATGCTACAAACATGAATGAAGCTTGAAGACTTTAGGCTAAGTAAAATAAGCCAGGTGCAGAGACAAATGCTGTATTTATGATTCCATAAGAGTAGTCAAAATCATAGAGAAGAAAGTAGGTGATTTGTGAGAGCTGGGGGAGGGAGAGATGAGTTGTTTAATGGTATACAATCTTAGTTTTGCATGGTGAAAAGAGTTCCGGAGATGGTTGTTGGCAGTAATTACACAACAACATATATTAATACCACTGAACTGTACATTTAAAAATAATTAAGATGGTGCCAGGAGGAAGCTCACCAAGTGTTGTGTGCATGTGTGTCTCTATTACTACATTATGATGTGAGACTACAATGCACCAATAAAAGTATGTTTTTTTTTTTTTTGGTCAGTACTGGGGATTGAACCCACGGACATTCTACCTCTGAGCTACACTCCAGCTCGATTTTTTATTCTTTATTTTGAAACAGGGTCTCACTAAGTTGCGGAGGGCCTCACTAAGTAGCTGAGGCTGGCTGCGAACCTGGATCCTCCGATCTCAGCCTCCTAAGTACTGGTATTACAAGCGTGCGCCAACACGCCAGGCTAAAAGTATGTTTTTTAAAAAGAGGTCTTCTACAAGAAGCTTTGTCTCCCTGAGAATTTTTAAAATTCAGGTTTATTGAGATATCATTTTTACACAGTAAAAAGGAACCATTTTAAACATACAGTTCAAATAATTTCAATAAATAAAGGGCTTGGCATGTGATCAAAATTTGAAACATTTTCATCACCTGAAAAAATTCCCTCATGCCTCTTTTAAGTCAGTACCCTTCCCCCAACACCCAGTACCAGGGCCAAGCACCTCTCAACTAGTGGTAATATTTCTATTATGATGAATCTTCCTTCCTTCGTTCCTTCATTCCTTCCTTTGTTCGTTCGTTCCTTCTTCCTTTCTTCTTTTTTTTTGTGGTACTGGGGATTGAACCCAGAGGCATTCTACCTCTGAGTTACACCTCTAGCCCTATTTTATTTTTTTACTTTGAAACAGGATCTCACTAAGTTGCAGAAGGCCTCACTGAGTTACTGAGGCTGGCTGTGAACCTGCAATCCTCCTCTCTCAGCCTCCAAGTACTGGAATGACAGGCGTGTGTCACCGCACCTGGCTTGGATTTCTCTTTTTTCAAATGTCGTATAAAGGGAAGCATATACTGTATACACTTAGTGCAGTCTTCATCGTTTATCATAATGCTGGCAGGGATCACCCACGTCACTGCACAGATGCATACTCTTTTCCTTTCAACTGTGGACTGGTATACTACTGTGTCAAGACGTCATAGTTTATCTGTCTAATCACCTGGATGTTTGGTTTCAGATTTGGGCAATTTTGATTAGAGTTGCTATAAACATTCACATACATGTTTGTTCCTGAGTAAACATAAAAAATGAGATTGCCAGCCGGGCGTGGTGGCGCACGCTTGTAATCCCAGTACTTTGGGAGGCGGAGACCAGAGGATCCGGGTTCGCGGCCAGCCTCAGCTCTCTCTCTCTCTCTCTCCCCCTGTCTTTCTCTTTCTCTCTCTCCCTAGTGAGGCCCTCCGCAACTTCATGAGACCCGGTTTCAAAATAAAGTATAAAAAAAAAATAGGGCCGGGGGTGTAGCACGGAGGTAGAATGCCCCTGGGTTCAATCCCTGGTACCGCAAAAAAAAAAAAAAAAAAAATGAGATTGCCAGGTTGTTTGGTAAGTTGTTTGTTTGTTTTGGGTTTTTTTTCCGTATTGGGGATTGAACCCAGGGGTATTCTACCTCTGAGCTATATCCCCAGCTCTTTGAAACAGTATCTCACTAAATTGTGGAGGGCCTCATTAAGTAGCTGAGGTTGGCTGTGAACCTGTGATCCTCCTGTCTCAGCCTCCCATGTACTGGAATTACAAGTGTTCACCACCACACCTGGCTAAGAGAAACATTTTTAATATCTATTGATGATAACTATTTTATTATTTTTTTCTATTATGGTTCATACTTTCAGATCCTACATATGAAATATTTAACCCATAAGGACATAAAATTGTTCTCCTATTATCTTCTAGAAGTTTTGTGATTTTGGTTTTTCTGCTTTTATATTTCCACTTGATTTTTGTGTGTGGTACAAGAGACAGATGATTCATTTTGTGCAGGATGTTTAATATTTCATCACATGTTGAATATACTATCCTTTCTTCATTGTCTTACATTAGAACATTTGTTGAAGGCCAATTTGACATCTCTGTATTGGTTGGTTTCTGGACACTCTCTTTTGTTCTACTTACATATATGTCTGTATCTTTGTGGTAAATTCTGAAATCAGGTTTAAAAAAAGTTGTTACAGGGGAACTGAGGGTGTAGCTCAGTAGTAGAGGACTTGCCTAGCATGCACAAAACCCCAGCTTTGATCCCCAGCACTGCAAAAAGAAAAAAACAAAAAACAGTAAAGTTGTTATGAAACATATCAGGCAGCTTGTTGGTAAAATCATATTATTTCTATGGATTTTGTAATACTTGTAGTATTTTTAGTTTGTAATTTATTGTGACTTTTTATTCTATAAATAAATGTTGACTATTATCACTAAGTTTATATTTAGAGCTTACATTGTTTTTCTTAAAGAGCCCCCCCAATCATATAATGTTCAGGCCCCAAAACTGGATCTCTGTGGGAAAATATAGTCTCCCAAACATGTTTTCTGATTGTCTGCCTCTGAGACCACTTCTATTTTCAAGGAATGTAAAGTCCAAAGTCGATATTTGAGCTCTTAATAGGTTAACAGGATTAGCACTAGAGTTAATAATTCTGAGCTAGTAAGACAGAGAAAGCTGGGTTTGGGAAAAGTGGGGGAAATACAAAGGGGAATCAGAGGATAAGTGCTTGTTTCGTGTGCATAGGTTGGTGTGTAAATCAAAGACTATTTGTGACTACTGCCAACAAAATTAATTATTAATTTATTATTGTGATAATTTTTAAATCCTAGTTCTCTTTAAGCCTAGTTGAAATTAAGCTTTAAGTTTGTTTTCATTATTCTATTTCAAAATACAGTGAACTTTAGCAACTGCTTTTAAGGCAGCTTTTGATTACCATTTAATCAACTAATACATAATTGACAAGATATCCCATAAAATCAATCCCATTATGACTTGATTATATTTTTTCAAACATCTTAAACTACTTTTATAAGCAGTAATATATGTGATTTCTTTCAAAGCACTCAGAATGCTAATCCTACACAATAAACTTCTACCTATCCACTTCCCTAAATCTAATTAAATAATCTTAAATATACAATGAATTCCCAATTCCTTAAACATTTTAACTTGTTCTCTTATCATTTCCAAAAAATCTGAAGCCCTAAGATAAATTAAAGACACATTTTAAATTGGAATCACAAAACTAATCTGTCAGATACACAAATATGCAGAATTCTCTTACACATAACATTTTAAGTACCCAAAGCATGCCTTATTCCTATATTTAGGCCCAAATTATTACCAAGTGTTTGATTTATTTTACTGTCTCTATCTACATAAGTCTAAGCTTTTCCAGGGTTAGAAATTTTGCCATTCTGGACAAACTGGGTTCACCATCCTTAGGGACTTGAGGTCCTTACATCCGGAGACTCTTACCAAGATGAGAAACCTGGTAGGGAATATGGTCTCCAAAGATGGCCCCTCAATGGATCATACCTCTTAGAATCCATATCCTTGTACAGTGCTTCCTCCAAGAATCTGAGCTGATTCTGTGGTTCCTAATTAGTTTCACTAATAAAATTTGTCAGAAAAGAAATGCAGCTCTCCCCTGGTCTCCAGGAAGGGAAGCCGGTTTCTGGGTGAGAAGTTGGACTACCCTGGATCCGCCATGCCATGAGGAAGCCCAAGTTAGCCATGTAGAGATGTTGGGCAGACAGAGATGCTTGGCTAACCCCAACTGTCCCAACCTCTAGTCATAAATATCACTCCAGCTGGGCCCCAGACATTGTGCTTCCAAATGGGACCCTCCCTGCTGAACTCCATCTGAATGCTCACCTACAAAATTGTGAAAAATAACAAGTGTTGTTCTTAACTACCGAGTTCTAGGGGGCTTGGTATACAGCCGTAATGAACTGGTGCACCTACAAACTTATTCGTCCCCAGTAACAGGCTGAGCGATGCGTTTCTCTAACGTAAGATTCCAGGTACATCCTTTCAATTAGCGTTCCATTATTGTTCTTCACCCCATTCCTAAATCTTCCATCTGATTTGAGTCAGCTGACTCCAGCCCAAAGAGTATAGCCATTTCCTTCTCAGCTTGATTGGATCTTGCTTTTTATTTGTTTATTTTCTTTCTTTTAGTCTGGGCTAAAATTTACAAAGATACCAAATGACATCTGATTGGATTCTGCGTTTCTTTTGCCAGGCTCTGCAGGCACAGCACCAAAGCCAGGCTGACAAGAAGGACGCAGCTGCCCGTGACAGTGCTCAGCATTCCCCAAGTGAGCAGCCAGGGACTTCCCTGAGATTGCCAGCATTTCCCCCGCCCCTCACCCTGGCTTCTCTGAGACCAGGCAGCTGCAAGGGCTAACAGCGCTAAGAGATTTTAGCTTATTAATGCTGAGGCTTGGAATGATAACGATTGGCTTCAAAACACGGCCTGGAAAGCTACAAAATCAAAATTGAAAAATACATCATTAAATGCCCACAAACATACGTTAACTTCATTAAATGCTGAATGTCATACTTGTAAAAACTTCACCACTTTCAAACCCAATTTCAGGTTAGTTTTTTTTTCACTTTATAAGAGTTTCTGAGAATACCTAACAATTACCAAAATATCAGAGCTGATTGTAAAAATTTCAGAAAAATAATCAAAAGTAGAAATATAGCAATAATTTCCATTTTAAATTAAAAGTCTACTTAGTGTGGATTGAGGGCATATTGTGATTTTTTTAATGATGTGGTTGGGGTAAGATTTCCACAAATAGGAATATTAAGGCTCTCCCAGGTCCTAAATAGTTTTGGGGAACTAAGATTGCTTTAAAAATGGTGCAGAAACGGGCCCACTCACTTTTCTTTGACTGTGAGCTCTCCTTTAACTACACCCCTTAATGGAATGAGATCTTAATGTTCCAGAAGAGATTCAGTCCCGCCCTTAGGCAGTTAGTTTGTTATTCCTACTTTCAGAATATAAGTCACAGACAAATGGAATGATTCATACAAGGGTGCACAGCTAGTAGATAGAAAAGGGGCCGAGATAGGAGGTAACCCGGGTCTCCTCAATCCAACATCCCATTTTCCCCTTCAGAGCGCCTTGTGGCACTCATTCAACTCACATGTTGAAAATTATTGTTGGTGGCAGGTGAGGTACATATGCAGTTGTCCCATTTTGCTGGGACATGGGTCTACACCAGATGGCCAAGGAATTACCCTTAGTCACTGTAGAAGAAGAAAAAGAAGAAGAAGGAGGAGGAGGAGGAGGAGGAGGAGAAGAAGAAAAAGGAGGAGGAGGAGGAGGAGAAGAAGAAGGAGGAGGAGGAGAAGAAAAAGGAGGAGGAGGAGGAGAAGAAAAAGGAGGAGGAAGAGTAGGAGGAGGAGGAGGAGGAGGAGGAAGAGGGCACATAAGGAAGAGAGAAAATAAGAGTTTGAGTGAGGAAGCACAAATGACCACAAAAACCAAAACCTGAAACTATTTCCTAATGTCGTCTTGAGCCAACCCTCCCGATGCACATCCTACATAGAGCCGGGGTCAAAGTTCTGAGCAGATAAACCAGAGTAGTTTCTGTGATTGGATTCTGGGAGGTGAGAGACAAGAACAGCATATTAGAGACAGGCTTCACCATCTTTGGGAAACGTGTGTTCTTTCTGCCTTCAAGTCAAATTTATTTCCCAGAAAGAGATCTGCTCTTGGTCACTTACACAATCCAAGTCAGTAAGTGACCTCCCTTGGGGGTTCTGCATTTCAGCTGCCTCAGTTTGGCTACAAGAAAATAGGGCTAAATTTTGGCTCAATTTCCCTTCTCCTGCAGGACCTCACGTTGTATCTTTCTGTTTACTCCTACTCCCTTGTTTTCATGGTGAGACTTGGCCGCATTTTTTCCTTTCCACTAATCTGTTTATTGCAAAAACATTTGTATTTTAAGGAACCTCACAACCTTTTTGTTACTAGGCAGAGTATAAGTTATTAAGATGAGAAATAATTACGTCCCCAGCAACTGAGAAATGTTTATTTTCCCTAAGGCGATTTCACCTCTTAAATCATACCTTTAGTCATTTAGTCCTGGCATCTACCACTAACAGAAGGGGAACTTCTTGCCCTTACCACCACCACCCCAAGAAGCCACAGAAGCCCCTACCCACAGGAAATCTTTTCTGTAGCTCTAAACAGAAGTAAAACATACAGTTGGTCTATGCACTAAGGAACTTAGAGAAAATCAAGTCAAGAGACAGGAAAACAAGAAACAAAGCCGGGCACCGTGGCACATGCCTGTAATCCCAGAAATTGGGAGGCTGAGACAGAAGGTTTGCAGGTTTGAGGCTAGACTCAGCAACTTAGCAAGACCCTGTTTCCAGATAAAAAATAAAAAGGACTGGGGTTGCAGCTCTATAGGAGAATCCCCCTGGATTCAATCCCCAGCACCAAAAAACAAACAAGCTCTTCAAAGAATTTAAAATAATTACTTTGTCTTTTCTGTATATTTTCTCTTTTTGCCAGTGCTATGGATTGAACCCAGAGTCTTGCACATGCTAGGCAAGTGCTCTACCACTGAGCTACATGCCCAGCCCATCTTTTCAGTATTTTCATGGGGAAAGCTTAGCTAGGCCCAAGGATCAAGAAGGCGAAGGCGGTGTACATGGCCTTCATGTTAATTCTTTTTTTTTTCAGTACTGGCATTCTACCTCCGAGTTGCACCCCCAGCCCTATTTTTTTATTCTTTATTTTGAAACAGGGTCTCACTAAGTTACGGAGGGGCTCACTAAGTAGCTGAGGCTGGCTGCGAACCTGGATCCTCCGGTCTTAGCCTCTTAAGTACTGAGATTACAAGCGTGTGCCACCATGCCCAGCCTTCATGTTAATTCTTTGCCAACTCTCCCTCCACTCCTTTCCAACCTGCTGAGATCGATTCCTTGGCTTCTCCCACTCACCCAATGTGGCCTGGGGTGGGGGTCCCCCTCTCAACATCTCTGCAGAGCATTCACTCTGTGGTCCACTGGAAGAGCACCCAGAGCAGTCCCCCAGGCCAATTCCTGACTCCCTACATTCAGCGTGCCGGATCATACGCACCCTGTCCCACCGGTCAATGAGAGCAGGTCTGTCCATTCCCATCACCCCACTGTGACCGTCAGCCTGCTCCTCCTTCAGTGCTGCAAAACCTCAGACAACTCTCTGGGTCGGGCAGATATCAGCCCTGTCAGTGAAACTGTCCTTTGTTGTGTGTTTGGGGAAGACACACAGATAAGATAAAGGAGAGAGCATGAAGCAGCTCCCCACAACCAGCCATAGTCCAGTGACCTACTTTGCGAGCTTTGACCAAGAGCGCAGGGCACTTTAAAAATAACTATTTTTCATAACTCCAGTCCCTTCTGCCCTAATTCCTCCTTGCTGCCGGCTCAGCAGAGATGCACCACAGCTGGTCATCATTATTCTCCCCAACAGGACTCTTCTTGTAATCAGAAACAATTGCCACAGACTTCCCTTCTCCAGCAGATGTAATGGCAACACCCTAAGTATTTCTTTTTGTGTGTGTGTGGTACTGGGGATTGAACCCAGGGGCATTCTACCTCCGAGCTACACCCTCAGCCCTATTTTATTCTTTATTTTGAAACAGGGTCTTACTAAGTTGCAGAGTGCCTCACTAAGTTGTTGAGGCTGGCCGCGAACCTGCGATCCTCCTGTTTCAGCCTCCCAAGTACTGGTATTACAGGCGTGCGCCACCACACCCGGCTCCTAAGTATTTCTTCCAGGTTCTGTTTATTGACTAATAGTTTTCAATGCTAGTCTTTCATCTGGGGACTGAAAATTAACACTGTTCTTCAGGAACAAATATTCAAATGGGATAGATTTTAGACTGCTATTTTTACCTGTTATATACAAATAATTCATGCATGTATGCCAAATTTGAAAGGTACAGAGGGGAGAGGGTGCAAAGATGGTCTCCCTTCTGAGTTTGTCCCTTAGCAATCCAGTTCCCCCACCCAGAAACAGTTGCTGTGACTTGAACCGAGGGGTTCTAGTAGGAATGGCCAGTGCGTTCACAATTATACATGGTTCTATGAGATCAACATTTTTTGATTTCATGGATGAATGAGGTTATGTGGTGTTTGTCTTTTTGTGCCCACCTTATTTCACTTAACATGGTGTCTTCCTGGTTCTTCCATGTTGTCACAAATGACAGGATTTCCTTCTTTTTATGGTCAAATAGTATTCCACTGAATATATGCATTTATATATTATTTGTATCACCTTTGTTTATTCATTCACTCATTCATTGATGGACACTAAGGTTGATTCTACTTCTTGGCTATTGTGAATAGTGCTGCAATAAACATGGCAGGTCTCTTGGATATACTGATTTCATTTCATCTGGATATACATCAAATAGTGGGATTGCTAGATCATATGGTCTATTTTAAAATTTTTGAGTCACCTCCATATTGATTTCCATAATGGCAGTACTAGTTCATATGGTCATAAACAGTGTGCAAGGGTCCCTTTTTCTCCACATCCTCACCGACACTTATCTTTTCAATAGCCATTCTAATTGGGGTGCAGTGATACCTCATTGTAGTTTTAACGATGTTTCTATGATGACTGGTTATATTGAGCATTGATTATTGATTGAGCATTTTAGAAATATACCTGCTGGGTCATAGAAAGTAGAATAGTGGTTAACAGAGCTGGCGTGGTTGATGGGAGCTAGAGAGATGTCAGCCAAAGGATACAAAATTTCAGTTAGGCAAGAGGGATAAATTCAATAGGTCTATTGTACAACATGGTGACTATAGTTAATAACATATTATATTATTTAAAATGTTATGAAAGCCAGGCGTGGTGGAACATGCTTTTAATCCTAGTACTTGGGAGGCTGAGACTGGAGGATTTCAGGTTCAAGGACAGCCTCAGCAATTTAGTGATGCTTTCAGCAACCTAGTGAGACCCTGTTTCCAAATAAGAAATAAAATTGGTCTGGGGATGTAGTTCGGAGGTAGAATGCCTCTGGGTTCAATTCCCAGTACCACAAAAATAAAATAAAATGCTATGAGAGTGGATATAAAGTGTTCTTTCACAAAAATGATACCTATGTGAGGTAATGTATATACCAATTAGCTAGATTTAGTCATTCCATAATGTATATAAACTTCAAGATATGTTGTATATATTTACAATTTTATCTGTCAGTGTTTATATATATGAAAGTTGCAAGCAAAAAAAGGTATATA
>PVJS01015656.1:27631-38790 GCA_004027185.1 Glis glis | reverse complement strand
TATTTTTTATCCTTTATTTTGAAACCGGGTCTCACGAAGTTGCGGAGGGCCTCGCTAAGGAGGGAGAGAGAGAGAGAGAGACAGAGAGAGAGAGAGAGGGAGAGGGAGAGAGAGAGACAGGGAGAGAGAGACAGGGAGAGAGAGAGCGAGAGAGCTGAGGCTGGCCGTGAACCTGGATCCTCCGGTCTCCACCTCCCAAGTATTGGGATTACAAACGTGTGCCACCATGCCTGGCTTTCCTGTAGTAAAATTTGAAATCCATCCTTTCTTATCTTTCATTGACTGTTCTATCCATTCTCTTCTTCCAAACCCTCCACTCCTAGCTCTTGCTTAGCTTTGGCTACACAATACAAAGTAACTATGATTATTTCTTTTTTTTTTTTTTTTTGCGGTACCAGGGATTGAACCCAGGGGCGTTCTACCTCTGAGCTACACCCCTGGCCCTATTTTTATACTTTATTTTTGAAACCAGGTCTCACGAAGTTGCGGAGGGCCTCACTAAGTAGCTGAGGCTGGCCACGAACCGGGATCCACCGGTCTCAGCCTCCCAAGTACTGGTATTACAAACGTGTGCCACCACGCCCGGCTAACTATGATTATTTCTGAAGGTGATGAATACAGTACAGCATTAGGAAAGACAAGAGAGTTGGAGGAAAGAGATCTCTAGTAGTTGAAACACCCTAGGTGAGGATGAGAAGGGACCAGAGACACAGAAAGATACAGAACAGATCTGCAGGTAGAAACTGGAGGCTGGAGTGTGGGAGGTCCCGGAAACACAGGGCGCAATGGGTGGGGAGGGCCCCTCACCTGTCCAGCTCCACCTCCTTCATCAGCACTTTTTCACTGATGGTCTGGATGTCATCCTCCAGCTCCAGGATGCGTGCCACATGGTCTCCCTGTTGCCGGCTCAGGATGTCCCTCTCTTCTGTGAGCTCCCCATGGGACCGGGAAAGCCCCTGGAATTAAGGCCCCGCAGAAGAAAAGGGAGGTTGAGACTTATCTCACAAAGAGCAAGACAAAGGCTTAGGAGGAGCACACCAGCGCTGGACCACTCCCACCTCCACCCCATCACTGTCCTTGAAAAAGAAACTGCATGAAGATGTTCCCTTACCTGGGAATAGGGCCGCCACCACCTTACCCCAGCAGTCCCATGTTCAAAGAACAGTCTCATCACAAATTTGAGACATGTCTCTTGTTGGATCAAGTTTAATCCCACTTGTTACCCCTTAGACCTATTTTCTTGATGCCAGACCATCTTAAACGCCCACTAACTGCTCTTCTCTCCTCTCTTCACTGGGTTCCAATTCTGGGCACTGGGTGAGCGGGCAGACCCCATCCCTGACCGGGCCCGGCTCCCACCTTGTACTGCTCTGCCAGCTCCGCGTGCTCCTGCCTGGCAGTCACCAGGGCCGCCTCCAGCTCCTGCACGCGGCTCCTCAGCTCTGTCACTCGCCCCTCCAGCTGCAGTTTCAGCTGCATCAGGTCATTCCGTTCTTGCTGGCTCTCATCCAGCTGGTTCTACAGGGGCAGGACGAGAAGGGGTGTGCCTGTGAAGTACGCATTCTAAGGCCCTGTCCCCATCACTCTGCAAATGCATTTCAGGGTTGGGAAGCCATGTCAGTGGGGTCCACAAAGGGGTGGGTAGGGGAGGCCTGGTGTGCTAAAGAGTCCCTGTCTGCTACCCACAGCCATGGCACTCTTGTGATATCCTCTCTTACCTGCCCACACCAGGCCCTGCACCTACCTCCACAGCAGCTGCGGGAATCCCTCCTCTGGCATGAGAAACAAAGTAGGGGGTCCCCTAAGTTTTGGAGTTGGACATACTTGGGCCAAATTCCAATACAATTTTTACTAGCTGTGTGACTCTGAACAAGTTATTGAACTCCTCTGAGTCTCTGTACTCATCTGTGAGGTGATCCCTTAGTCTGGGTTGCTGTGAGGTTTAAATAAGAATAATGAGCCAGGCGTGGTGGCGCACACTTGTAATCCCAGTACTTGGGAGGCTGAGACAGAAGGATCCGGGTTCGTGGCCAGCCTCAGCTACTTAGTGAGGCTCTCAGCAACTTAGTGAGACCCTGTTTCAAAATAAATTAAAAAAAATAGGGCTGGGAGTGTAGCTCGGAGGTAGAATGCCCCTGGGTTCCATCCCCAGTACCAAAATAAATAAATAAATAAATAAATAAATAAATAAGAATAATGAATGTAGCTGGGTGTGGTGGCGCACACCTGTAATCTTAGTATTTGGGAGGTTGAGACAGAAGGATCACAGGTTCAAGGACAGCCTCAGCAACATGGTGAGACTTTCAGCATCCTAGTGAGATCCTATTTCAAAACAAAAAATTAAAAAAAAAAGACTGGGGGGTGTAGCTCGGAGGTAGAACGTCGCTGGGTTGAATCCCAGTACCACAAAGAAGAATAATGAATGCGAAAACAGAACACCGAGTAGGAGCTCACTTAGGTGGGGTGTAAACATCTTCCTATTTTTTCTTTTTTCGTGGTAGTGGGGCTTGAACCCAGGAACATTCTACCTCCGAACTACACACCTAGCTCTATTTTATTTTTTGTTTTGAAACAGAGTCTCGCTAGGTTGCTGAGAGTCTCACTAGGGTGGTGAGAATCTTACTATGTTGCTGAGGCTGGCCTCAAAACTGTGATTCTCCTGTCTCAACCTCCAAGTATTGGGATTATAGGTGTGCGCCACCACACTTGGCCCTATTCTTGTGTTGACTCCATTTATTTATTAGACTTGGGGTTCTAGAGGGCAGAGGTTTGTCCAGATCACTGAAAAGCTACCCACTCTCACCTTCCAATCCTTCCTCAGGCCTTTCCTCTCATCTGGGGAACAGACTTCCCACTTGGCCCTGGCCTTCCTTTGGGAAGTCTTCCTTGCTAATAACTACCTCTGTTCCCTAATTCTTCCCTATTTGGCCCAATGGAAATATACTACAAACTAAATATAAATTTAAGTTTTCTAGTAGCCACTTAAAAAATAAGAAACATGTGAAATTAATTTTTATATTTTATCTAACCCAGTCTATCTAAAATATTATCATTTTTTTTTGCGGTACCAGGGATTGAACCCAGGGGCGTTCTACCTCTGCACTACACCCCCGGCCCTATTTTTTATACTTTATTTTGAAACTGGGTCTCAGGAAGTTGCGGAGGGCCTCACTAAGTAGAGAGAGAGAGAGACTGGGAGAGAGAGAGAGAGAGAGCTGAGGCTGGCCGCGAACCCGGATCTTCTGGTCTCCGCCTCCCAAAGTACTGGGATTACAAGCGTGCGCCACCACGCCCGGCTTAAATATTATCATTTTAATATGTAATCAATGTAAAAGTTATTGAGATCTTTTACATTCTTTCTTTAATATCAAGTCTCCAGAATCCAGTGCGCATTTATCCATACATATAATATCTCAATTTGGACGGGGAGTGCCAAGAGTCACACGTGGTCAGCGCCTCTGGTACTGGACAGGGCAGGTGTGGGCCCTATTTGCTCCCACTCCTCACCTGTCAGAGGGGCCGGTCTCATCTTCCCTGCCTCCCAGTGGTCCCTGAAGTAGCTTCCCTCCACCCTTTGTATCTTCCTCTAGGGCCTAGGGCAGGATGTAGTGCTCAGAAGAAGGCTTGAGGAGTCCTTATGAAATCCTGAGTTACACTGGTCTGTGGGTAGCTCGCTTTCCTGCCCCACATGTCCGCGTCTATGTCAAGGCTGACTTCCTTGACAGCAGACTTTGTATAACTCCCAGTGAGATGCCCAGTGAGGCTATGGATGAAGGGAGGGGCAAGTGGGAAGGGGCCTGTTGCCCAAGAGTGAGTCTATTGATCTTGTCTCACCTGTAGCACAGTGGCCTTGGGGACAACCAGCAGGATGTCAGAGCCGCCATCAGCCTCCTCCAGGGTCACCAGCTCATCCATGGGCCTTGGCTCTCGGAACTGGAAAGGGGGGCTCTGCCCACACACCCGGCCCTGGCGGTTCACATATCGGAACTGGTAGAGCTGGGCTCCTGGTTTGGGCAGGTAGCTGGCTGTGGAAGAAAGAATGGATCCAAGACCCTGATATGATCCCAGGCCCTCAAGTGCTCACACGTCCCTTTTCCCCTTAGTGCAACACATTTTCCATTGTCCTTGCTCCTGGTCCCATATACTGTTTCTCTCCTCTCTACCTCCCACAGCCTATTGCTGTTCCTTGGGATACTCCCCTTCCTCTCCTTCCCAAACCCACTCGTCTGCCATCATCACAATAATGCTGGTTGCCATTTGAATGCCCACCATGTACCAACCTTTGCATTAACAGTTTTCATATTGTCCCTCTAATCCACGGATCCCCTTTTATTTTTAAGATATCAGATACAGAGAGGCCAAACAGCTTGTAAGTATGAGAACTGAGATATGAATGCAGGTCTTTCAGAATCATATGACCACCCACTTCTCAATATATGATGCTACCTTGCTCCTTCCCTACCCTCTAGTTCCATCAGAGGAGCTCCTTCTTTAGGTAGGTGGTGGGACCAGACAGATGCCCTCTAAAGATCCTTCTGCTTCTAAGTCCCTGGTTCTATGATAATTCCATGATTCTGTATCTGCTGAGCCTTGTTGGATATATTCTTCTTAGACTTTTTTTCTTTGAGATGGGGTCTTACAATGTTTCCCAGGCTGACCTTGAATTCCTGGGCTTAAGCGATCCTTCTGTCTTAGCCTCTATCAAGTATCCCACCTGTGAAAGCCCAAGGTGGGAGAAGGGTGTAGTGATGGAACTACAGGCATGCACTACTTTTTTTTGGTGCTGGGGATTGAACCCAGGGGCATTCTACCACTGAGTTATACCCCCCCCCAGCCCTTTTATTTTGAGACAGGGTCTCTTTAAGTTGCTGAGTGTCTTGCTAAGTTGCTGAGGCTGGCTTCAAACTTGTGGAACTCCTGTCTCAGTTTCCCAAGTACTGGGATTATAGGTGTGTGCCACCATGCTTGGCTTGCCTGGCTCTTATTCTTATTATAGTTATTTGCATTCACCTTTCCTTGCCCTCTGTGCTTTTTATGTTTCTGAGCCCACTACCTTTATTCAAACTTCTATTCCCTTGGCTCTTCCCTCCCAGTTTTCCATATTCCCTTGTACCTTGGAACTGGACGCTGGCGTGGATGGGGGAACCATCAGTGGTACTTTCGGGCACCGAAGACCACACAAATGTGTGGTAATCACGAACACAGGCAGCTTCCACCTGTGAAAGCCCAAGGTGGGAGAAGGGTGTAGTGATGGAATGACCATCTACAGATGATGGAGGGGCTGAGGGATGGAACAAGAGAGCAGGATGGTGCTACAGTGGCGAGGATGATGAGAGATGAGGAAAGTAGGGGACACTACTGTGTCAGGAGAGAGCAAGGCTAAGATGGGGACAAGATGAGTTTTGCTTATACAGATGGTCTCTGTCATCTGTGACATCAGTATCCCTTCTTCCCTATCAACTCAGGTTGAGAATCTGAGAACCTAGTCATTCCCTTTATTCTTTTTTTTTTTTTTTTGCGGTACGGGGATTGAACCCAGGGGTATTCTACCTCCGAGCTACACCCCCGGCCCTATTTTTTATCCTTTATTTTGAAACCGGGTCTCACGAAGTTGCGGAGGGCATCACTAAGTAGCTGAGGCTGGCCGAGAACCCGGATCCTCCTGTCTCAGCCTCCCAAGTACTGGGATTACAAGCATGCACCATCACACCCGGCCTGTCATTCCCTTTATTCTAATCAACCCAAGTCCCATAAACCTGAGTCCGAAGGGGTTTCATGGATACCTTGAAGATGCCAATCCAGTCACTGGTACTAGGGATGGTGCCTGGGGGCAGGGTGTAGTGACACTCCACCTTGGTGTTGGGGACGTAGGTCCGTGCTACATTCAGAAAGTTGACTCCACCCCGGGACACTGCCCGGCTTAGTGATGATTCTTCCATCCTGTCCTCAAGATATCTGTCCTCCTATGAAAGAAAGGTTGATATCCTGAAGTCTCTGCACTCCACCTGCCTCCCCCCAACTCCGTTCCCACCCCAACAGCCCCTGCCACTATACCTGGAGGTGAGGGTATACCTGAGGGTTACAGGACCTTTTAAAGGTATCACGCTTAGTATTTAGACATAGATTCCCAAACTTATTGGCTTACTGTTCCCCCTTTTCAGAAAAAAAAATTATTCAGTGCCCCCTGGGTCCTTTCACCACCCCACTTATTTTTTATTAAAAACCACCCCCTATTGTTCCAGCAATCCCCATGCCCCAGGATAGTATAGAGCTGACTTTGTTCTAAACTATGTTCTAGGACATAGGTCTGGCCTTCCAATTCAGTCCCCACCCAGTGTCATGAGGTACCCTCTCTGGCTCGTAGGCCCTTCCTAGCATCTGGCTTTCTCTAATTTCTTTCTTTTTTTTTTTTTTTGGAACTGGGAATTGAACCCATGGACTTTCTACCTCTGAGCTACACCTCCAGCCCTATTTTTTTATTCTTTATTTTGAAACAGAGTCTCACTAAGTTGTGGAGGGCCTCACTAAGTAGCTGAGGCTGGCCGCGAACCCGGATCCTCCAGTCTCGGCCTCCCAAGTACCGGGATTACAAGTGTGCACCACCACGCCTGGCTGGCTTTCTCTAATTTCTACTTCCTTTTCACTGCCTCATTGACAAGTCTCAGATCCCAGGCTCTGCCCCCTCAGTCCCTCCAATTCGCCTCTTAACTTCCTTGAGCATTCCGAACTCTCCAGTCTCCATTTCCCATCCCATCCCTGACACCTTCTGGCTTTTGAATTCAAAATCCAACTGAAGCAGGGTGTGGTGGTGCACGCTTGTGATCCCAGTACTAGGGAGGCTGAGACAGGAGGATCCGGGTTTGCGGCCAGCCTCAGCTACTTAGTGAGGTCCTCCGCAACTTAGTGAGACCCTGTTTCAAAATAAAGAATAAAAAATAGGGCTGGGGGTGTAGCTCGGAGGTAGAATGCCCCTGGGTTCAATCTTCAGTACTGCAAAAAAAAAAAAAAATCCAACTGAGGTGTAGGGCCCTCTCATTCTGAGCAGGTCTTCTTACCTACTCCTGAGCTTGTTGACTCAACTGTACCCAGGAGCAAATTATGACACATGAAAGAAGCAGTTAATCTCTGAAGGGAATGGTTGAGTATTCAGAGCTAGAATATGGCTGGGGTGGGGGGCAGCCTAATCCTAGCCGCTGAGCTCTCAGTCTATTCCCTCGGAACCATCTACCCCTATGCATTATAGAGAAGCAGAAAGCTTCAGTTCTCATCCAAGAAACACTGGGAAGGGGAGGATATAAGGAAAGACAAGTTCTGTCCCTCAACTTCATTGTTCCAGGAAGTCAAGAATTCTGGAGGCAGCAGCTTCAAGGGTGGAGTGAAACACTCAACAGGAACGTGGTGGTGTGGGGAGATGGAATGTGGGGGCCTGGAGCCAGGAAAGCCTCACCCCTGGGCAGGGGATAGACTAGAAAGTGGGAAGTAAGGGGCCTTGAGAAGGGGAAATGTATATTTAATGTTGAGAAAGGGAACATTCATCTTTCCAGATCTTGCCTGGAGCAGGACTAGAAATCTACTGGTTAGACTGGATGTTAATCCAGTTCTAATATTTCCCTCCCCATTTTCTTTCAGTGTCTCTTAAGATTCAATCCTAAGTGCCTGGATCCTGCCATTTCTTTGGTTGAAGACATGCTGCAGTGGGAGGAAGGGATGTTCCAAGTTAGTTGGGGAGATTTCACTGGGAAATATGGGAGTGGGGTGAGGAAAGATAACAATAATAGCAGTCAAGAGAACTCCGCAGTCCAGAGCTGTGAGCTGGCCCTCTTCTCATCTCTCCACTCCAGCTCTAATCTGCCTCCTGTGTCAGCCACAGCTGATGCGTCCAATTAGCCATCACCATTGGTCATGTGCACACCCCAAACATCACAAACCCACATCAGCCCGAAACGGGGTGGCGATGGCTTTAAAATAAAACAAACTCAGCGGGGAAGGAAAGGTGGGCCAGTGATATAAAAAGAAGCAAATTTCCCTTCTATAATAGAGACTGACTTGAAGACAGGAAGTTTCTTTGGATTTTAATCTCTGAAAAATCCCGGGTTAAAACTAGTCCATGTTTTCTCCAAATCCAATTCTTCCCGGGAGAGAAGGAGTGTGAATGGTTCCCGAAGATCTATGCCTGGGGAACCTTCCAATACTCCCCACAAAGAAAATCCATAACAGCTGCGAACATTCTTCATACCTGAAAGTTCTGGGCACCTAAAGTGTCTGTGGCCAGACTCAGATGTTCACGTGGTGTGTGTATGTGTCCCATCCCTCCACTCTGTAGGGCTCTAGAGTTCCTTGACATTCTACAACTTGGAAGTTTCCCCCCTAGAGATTCTGCGTAGTAAAGGCCTCTGGATTGGGGTGAGGGAGGGAAGGTTTTGTGAGGGACAAGTCTTGCCTGAAAGAGAATAATCAAAGATTTCGGCCCCCTCAAATTCCCCGAATCGTATCAAGCTTTCCAGAGAAAGCCTGAGAAGAGAGTTGGACAATGAGGGGGCACCCCCCCGCTCGGGGCCCCCTGGAAACCAAGAGCACCCAAAATGTGGGGGTGGCTTCTCCAGTACGTAAAGTATTAAAACCCGAACGCTCCTGAATCCCCCTTCTATAGTTCCCTTAGATTATCCTTTCACAGACCGGAAAGTGGGGTGACCCTCCCCTGTAAGACCACCCCCCTCAATTAGGCCAAGTTTCTTACCCCACAGACGGATCAGCTGTTCCCCTCACCTTTCACCAACAACAAAAACAGCATTCCGACTCCTGGAGGGGAGGGGAAAGAGCGGGCGCGAGGGCTTCTGGGTTGTGTGGTTCTCCCGCGGCTGCTCGCTGCTCAGTGTGCCGCCTGCAGGACTACACATCCCAGGATGCTGCGCGTGAGGGGCGGAGCCGAGGGCGGTGGTGCGGTGGCCTGCGCGAGGCATCCTGGGAGGGGTAGTCCTCGCTTCCTTGACGGCCCACGAGGGTGTGGCCAGCACAGGACTTCACGGCCCAGGATTCCTCAGCAGGGGCAGGCTGCACTGGTGGTGGCTTCGGGTTTGTAGCAAGCGAGGTGGAGAAGGAGGCAGGGGCGGGCGGGGGAAATTCACGGCCCTAAAGCATTCTGCCGGATGCTGCGCAGTGTGCAGAGCACTTACAGGGATGTCTTCTCATTCAGTGTTCACAACCACCTGTGAGATAGGTTTAGTGTTCTGCACACTTTACAGAGGAAAAAAACGAAAGCTTGCAGCGGTGACGGACTGGGTCTGAAATGTCAAGGCGATGAAATGGTAGAACTGCACTAGGGTTGTCGGAATCCATATCCTATGCTGTTGTCACTGCGCCACAGCCGCCCACCAGTTAGGGGATGGGAAGCTCAAAACTGTGGCAGCAGTTTCTTCCCTGCTCTAACCTCAGGGACACATTTTGTAAAAACTATGTGTTCCGCACTGAACATTTTCTTCCAACCTGAGGCTTTCTGTGCCAAGAGATCTGACAGTACTCACACACCTGGAGGGCTCCCCTGGGGTGGCCTCTGGGTCTAGGAAGAGGATGCATTGCCTGAGGCGGTGCTGTAGAAACAGGAGGTTGAGAAGGCCTGGCGTAATTCAGGACCTGTCACAACTCACAAACAAGCCACTTACAGGGGCCTGTTTGCCCAAGCCTTTTAACTGGCTTAAATTAATTAGGGTAACAATACCGCCTGTCTCTCCGGTTTTTATTTAGAAGAGGTGAAAGATTTACACTCCTCCCACACCACAAGTGGCCTTAAAGACTTGCACCTCCTTCTCCCTCTCTACCTCCTCTAACCCTTCAGTCTAGGGCATCAGAATTCTCTCTTTCCCGGTCTCTGTGTTAAGGGATTACCGTCTAAGGATTGATTTCCTCTTCCTAGCTGCCTGCTTTAATTCTCTGCTGCACTAAGTTATGGAGCCTCCACCTTTTTCAAGTTTTTTCTTCTTTTTTTGGTACCGGGGATTGAACACAGGGGTATTCTAACTCCAAGCTATACCCCCAGCCCTATTTTTTATTCTTTATTTTGAAACAGGGTCTTACTAAGTTGCAGAGGACCTCACTAAGTAGCTGAGGCTGGCTGCGAACCCGGATCCTCCAGTCTCAGCCTCCCAAATACTGGGATTACAAGTGTACACCACCATGCCCGGCTTCTTTTTATTATTATTTTTAAACAGGGTCTCACTAAGTTGCTGAGGGTCTTGCTATGTTGCTGAGGCTGATCTCGAACCTGTGATCCTCCTGTCTCAGTCTTCCAAGTACTGGAATTACAGGCATGCCCCACCATTCCCGGATCTTTTCCAAGTTTTTTGGTAGTGCGTTTTCTTTTATGACTGAATAGGGTGTCTGGTGCCTGCCTTTGGTGCCTTTCATCTGAAGATCCCCAAGCATTTTATAAGTTACTGGGTTGCACAAGCATTAAGGTGACGTGTCTGTGTCATTAGTCAGGATTTATGAGTTAGGGAACAAGATGCCGGATGAGGATTTGGATTTTAATCTCTGAGAGATCCCTGGTTAAAATTAGTTCATATTTTTCTGCACATATAATTCTTCCAGGGAGAAGGAGTGTGAATGGTCCTTAAAGCTCTATACCTGGGGAACCTTGAGCCAGGTTCTGGGGTGGGCTAAGAATGAGGCCTATTCAAGGGCTCAAGTCTCAGGGTTGGGGATGTAGCTTAGTGGTAGAGGGCTTGCCTGGCATGTGCAAGGCCCTGGGTTAGATCCCCAGTACTGCAAACAAACAAACAAACAAACAAATGCACAAGCTTGTAATCTTAGTACTTGGGAGGCTGAGACAGGAGGATCATAGATTTGAGGCCAGTCTCAGCAATTTAGGGAGAACCTTGGCAACTTAGTGAGACCCCGTTTCAAAAAAAAAAAAAGAAGTCCCAGTATTTGGGAGACTGAGATAGGAGGATCACAGGTTCAAGGACAGCCTTGGTCACATAGTGAGATCCTGTTTCAAAATAAAAAAAAAAAAGCCGGGCGTGGTGGCGCACGCTTGTAATCCCAGTACTTTGGGAGGCGGAGACCGGAGGATCCGGGTTCGCGGCCAGCCTCAGCGCTCTCTCTCTCTCTCTCTCCCCCTGTCTCTCTCTCTCTCTCTCTCTCTCTCTCTCTCTCTCTCTCTC
>PVJS01015656.1:12231-27531 GCA_004027185.1 Glis glis | reverse complement strand
GTGTAGCTCAGAGGTAGAATGCCCCTGGGTTCAATCCTCAGTAACGCATGGACGCGTGCGTGCGTGCATGCGCGCGCGCGCACACGCACGCGCACACACACACACACACACACACACTAATAATAAAAGTCTGGGAGTGTAGCTCAGAGGTAGAATGCCCCTAGGTTCAATTCCCCGTACCAAAAAAAAAAAAAAAAAAAAAAAGACTCAGGTCTCAGGCTTTTTTTTTTGTGGTACTGGGGATTGAACCCAGGGGCATTCTACCTCTGAGCTATACCCCCAGCCCTATTTTTATTCTTTATTTTGAAACAGGGTCTCACTAAGTTGCGGAGGGCCTCACTAAGTAGCTGAGGCTGGCCACAAACCTGCAATCCTCCTGTCTCAGCCTCCCAAGTACTGGGATTACAAGTGTGCACCACCACGCCCAGTAGGCGTTCTTGATTTTTGGCATCTACTCGGAATAAAGGCCTGTAAGAAAACTCAGTCCCAGATAGACCTAAAATGACAACAGCTTCCATTTATTGGGTGTTTGTAATGCCATGTGTTTAAAATGCCTTATATAGTAGACCCTATTATTATCCCCAATTTACATATGATAAGATTGAGGCATCCAGCCAGTCAGTGAATCAGGATTCAAGCACAAGTAGTTATGTACACCATATTCATATCCCAGAAATTCTGGTATATGTTGTTGTTATTTTTATTTATTCTTTTTTGCAGAACTGAAAATTGAACCCAGGGCCTCTCACATGCTAGGCAAGTTCTACCACTGAGTTACATTCTCTTTTATTTTTTTTATTTTTTATTTATTTATTTATTTTGCGGTACTGGGGGTTGAACCCAGGGGTGTTCTACCTCCGCACTACACCCCCGGCCCTATTTTTTTATGCTTTATTTTGAAACCGGGTCTCACGAAGTTGCGGAAGACCTCACTAGGTAGAGAGAGAGAGAGAGAGAGAGAGAGAGAGCGCGAGACAGAGACAGAGAGAGAGAGCTGAGGCTGGCCGCGCGCGAACCCAGATCCTCCGGTCTCCGCCTCCCAAAGTACTGGGATTACAAGCGTGCGCCACCACGCCCGGCCTCTTTTATTTTTGAGACAGAGTCTCGCTAAGTTGAGGCTGGCTTTGAATTTGTGGTCCTTCTGCCTCAGCCTTCCAAGTAGCTGGGATTACAGGCACATGCCACCACACCCTGTTGGTATGTATAGTTAACTTCCATTGTTCTGAGGAAGTGTTCTTAACCGGGACAAATATTCACTCTGCATTGATGTGCTCAGCGCAAGGTACAAGGTAATGTGAAACAGAGTTACTTGACAAATATGTGTCAGGTACTGTGCTGGGTATTCAATACATGCTATTGAAAAAGTGAATATAAAATATAGATATTTGGGTAGGCATGGTGGTGCATGCCTGTAATCCCAGTACTTGGGAGGCTGAGGCAGGAGAATTGTAGGTTCAAGGACAGCCTCAGCAATTTAGGAAGATCCTGTTTCAAAATAACAAATACAAAGGGCTGGGGGTGTAGCTCGTAGGTAGAATGTTCCTGGGTTCAATACCCAGTACAAAAAAAAAAAAAGATAGTTGAAGCCAAGAGCTGGGTGTGGTGGCGCACACTTGTGATTCCAGTTCTTGGGAGGCTGAGCTAGGAGGATGGCAGGTTTAAGCCCAGCCTCAGCAAGTTAGCAAGTCCTCTAGCAACTTAGTGAGACCCTGTTTCAAAATAAAATAGGGCTGGGGTGTAGCTCAGAGGTAGAATGCCCCTGGGTTCCATTTCCAGTACCAAAAAAAAAAAAAAAAAAGAGTGAAGCCACCAACCTGGGTGCGGTGGCACATGCCTGTAATCCCAGTTATTCAGGAGCCTGAAGCAGGACAATTACAAGTTCAAGGCCAGCCTGGGCAACTCGGTGGAATCCTATCTCAAAATAAAATACAAAAAGGGGTGGGGAAGTAGTTCAGTGGCAAAGCACTCGCCTACTAGCATGCTTGAGGCCCAGTACCACACACAAAATATATAGTGGAAGCCAGGCATGGTGGTGTACGCTTGTAATCCCAGTACTTGGGAGGCTGAAACAGGAGGATTGCATGTTCACGGCCAGCCTCAGCTACTTAATGAGGGCCTCTGCAACCTATAGAGACCCTGTTTCAAAATAAAGAATAAAAAATGGGGCTGGGGATGTAGCTTGGAGGTAGAACGCCACTGGGTTCAATCCCCAGTACCGCAAAAAAAAAATATATATATATTTATATATATTTATATATTTTTATAAAATATATAAATTAAATATATAAATATATATTTATATATTTATATATTTATATATTTATATATATAGAAGGAACCTGGTTCCTTAAATCCCCACTTGGCAGAGAGCTAACCGCAAATCAGGATCACATATCTTAGACTTCACTTGACCAATAAATCAATTTCTAAATTTGGGGCTTATTTTTATAGTAACTTGTGTTTTCTTAATTGATTCATCAAGTTCAGAGGTTTACACTTGATTCCCATCAGCATGGGAAGTTAGTCACGAATGATTTTTTGAGCAAGGAGAATAATACTGTGGAGACAGATGGAAGTTACAGGGATCAGGAGGGAGGGTGGAAAATTTGGGGACTGTTGGTTCTTTCAGAAGCCAGGCTAAATCCTGACTAAGACTGGCATGATCTTTGAAGGTCTCTATAGAGGTGGCAGAAGGAGCTGCTGAAAAATAAATCCGATTTCCTGAAGTTTTTTTTTTCCTCGAAATACTGGGGATTGAAGCCAGGGTCTCTGGTGTGCTAGGCAAGTGCTCTACCACTGAGCTACACCCCTAGCCCCTTTCCTGAAGTTTGAAGTCTGTTTTCTCTTTTGTAAAAGTGCTAACTCTGGTATTGCCACATCCAGCCCAGTGCTGGACATACAATGGCTGTAGAATAGAAGCTCTGGCCCCTTGGGATCCTTTGAGGAATTTCCACCACCCAAGTGTCTGTTGTGCGAGAGGTGCCCTTTGCCTGATGGGATTATCACAACATGCAGGGGGCTGTTTTTTTTTTTTTCTGCGGTACCAGGGATTGAACCCAGGGACTTTCTACCTCCGAGCTACATCCCCAGCCCTATTTTTTATCCTTTATTTTGAAACTGGGTCTCACGAAGTTGCGGAGGGCCTCACTAAGTAGCTGAGGCTGGCTGTGAACCCGGATCCTCCAGTCTCAGCCTCCCAAGTACTGGGATTACAAGCGTGCGCCACCACACCCGGCCCAGGGGGCTGTTTTGATTTTACAGATGAAAAGCCAGAGACTTTAAGAGTAATTTGTTCCAGGCGCAGTGGTACACACCTGTAATCCCAGTACTTGGAAGGCTGAGACAGGAGGATTGCCAGCCTCAGCAACTTAGTGAGACCTGTTTCAAAATAAAAAATAAAACGGGGCTGGGGGTGTAGCTTGGAGATAGAACACCTCTGTGTTCAAACCCTAATACCATAAAAAAAAGTAATCCCAGCAACTTGGGGGGCTGAAACAGGAGGGAGGGTTGCAAGTTCGAGGCCAGCCTGGGCAAGAGTAAGATCCTGTCTCAAAATATTTTAAAAATAAAACGGGCCAGGGAAGCAGCTCAGTGGTAAAGCACCCCTGGGTTCAATCCCAGCACCAAAAGAAAAGTAACTTGCCCAAGATCTCTCAGAACAATTTTATTCTGAAACCTGTACCTTTTCCAATAAAACAAAGATGCTTTCAAAGAAAATAATAATAAGTATTTACTGAGTGCTGCCATGTGCCGGGCGCTCTGCTGGGCACCTTGTGAACATGCAGAAGCCGCTCTGTCAGTATTGTAGGCTGTTACTAACGCTTCCCAACTGAGGACTCTGTAGGAAGTAGAAAAAAAAATTACCTTTTTTTTTGTTGTTGTTGTTGCAGAACTGGGGATTGAACCCAGGGGCATTCTACCTCTGAGCTACACCCCTATTTTTTATTCTTTATTTTGAAACAGGGTCTCACTAAGTTGTGGAAGGCCTCTCTAAGTAGCTGAGGCTGGTGGTGAACCTGCGATCCTCCTGTCTCAGCCTCCCAAGTACTGGGATTACAAGCGTGTGCCACCATGCCCGGCTTTTTTTTTTTTTTTTTTTTTTTGAGATGAGGTGGGTTTCACTATGTTGCCCAGGCTGGTCTCAAACTCCTGCACTCAAGTGATCCTCCCGCCTCAGCTTCCTGTGTAGCTGTGACTACATGTGTGCCACCATGCCTGGTAATACAATTTTTAGGGCAAAGTTTGATTCTTTTGGACTTTCCTTTAAGGCCTATTTTTTTTTTGTCCTTTTAGTTTTTTGGCTCCATTTACCTTGGGTGGTTTAGAGTTCTCAGTATACTTAGGACTGCAGCTCCTCCTTCTATGGGTCTATGGAACAGACACTCTAATATTGAAGTGTTCAGATCACTGTTAGACCTGGATACTCATGAAGCAAAAAGGTGTATTTAGCCCACAGGTTTTTTTTTTTTTCAGTACCAGGGGTTGGTTGAACCCAGGGGCGTTCTACCTCCGAGCTACACCCCCAGCCCTATTTTTTATCCTTTATTTTGAAACCAGCTCTCATGAAGTTGTGGAGGGCCTCACTAAGTAGCTGAGGCTGGCCGCGAACCCAGATCCTCAGGTCTCTGCCTCCCAAGTACTGGGATTACTTACAACTGTGCGCCACCACGCCCGGCTTAGCCCACAGTTTTGAGGTTGGATAGCCCCACTGGTTCTCCTCTAGTGAAAGCCTAATGGTGGATGGCATCATGGCAGGGGTGTGAGCCAGAGAGATCACGTGGACAAACAGGAAGCCAGAGAACAATTGAGGGGCTGGGCTTGCTTTTATAACAATTCAACTCTTAAGAGCTAACTCGTGTTTCCAGGAGAGCTACCTTAATCCAGCATCCCCAATAACCAAAGGACCTCCCACTAGGCCCCACCTCTTTTTTTTTTGCAGTACTAGGGATTGAACCCAGGGGCATTCTACCTCCGAGCTATGCCCCCAGCCCTATTTTTTATTCTTTATTTTAAAACAGGGTCTCACTAAGTTGCAGAGGGCCTCACTAAGTAGCTGAGGCTGGCCGTGAACCTGTGATCTTCCTGTGTCAGCCTCCCAAGTACTGGGATTACAAATGTGCACCACCACGCCTGGCTAGGCCCCACCTCTTGAACATTGCCACCCCGGGGACCAAGCTTCCAAATACGAACCCTTGGGGGACAAACCATATCCAATCACCTTAATCCTTTTTTTTTAAGTAAGAGTAAGATGTGGTGCTGATAACTCATCCATCCATCCATCCATTCATGTCAATTCATTCATATTTATTAAACAAATTATTTGTAGGCTGCGCATGGTGGCACATACTTGTAATCCCGGTACTTGGGAGGCTGAGACAGGAGGATTGCAGATTCAAGACCAGCCTCAGCAATTTAGTGACGCCTTCAGCAACTTAGTGAGATCCTGTTTCAAAATTGGAAAAAAAAAAAAAAGCCAGGCATGGTGGCACATGCCTGTAATCCCAATACTTGGGAGGCTGAGACAGGAGAATCGCAGGTTCGAGGACAGCCTCAGCAAGTAGTGAGACTCATCAACCTAGCAAGACCCTGTTTCCAAATAATAAATAAAATAGGTCTGGGGATGTAACTCAGAGGTAGAATGCCTCTGGGTTCAATCCCTGGTACCACACACACCAAAAAAAAAAAAAAAAAATTGGAAAAAAAAGCTGGGGGTGTAGCTCAGAGGCAGAATGTCCCTGGATTCAATTCCTAGTACCACATCAATATATATATATATATTAGTAAGCACTGTGGGTCAACTGCTAGAATAATAGTCAGTGACGTTTGTAACTTTCTGGTTTCAATGACCTTTTACATTCTTGGACTTGTTTGATTCTCACAACCCATACTATGAAGTAGATTATATTATTATTTTATTTGTGTATTTGTTTGCTACTAGGGATTGAACCCAGGGGTGTTCTACCTTTAAGTTATCCCCTCAGGCCTTTTTATTTTTATTTAGAAACAGAGTCTCCATAAGTTGCTGAGACTGGCCTCGAACCTGCGATCCTCCTGTCTCAGCCTCTCAAGTACTGGAATTACAATCATGCACCACCAGACCCAATGTATTATTATTATTACATATTTTTATCAGTGAAGAAAAAAAAGCTCAGAAATATTAGGTAACTTGACCAAGGTCACATAGCTAGTATGAGAGTCAAATCAAGAATTTCTGAGGCTGGGCGTGGTGGCGCATGCTTGTAATCCCAGTACTTGAGAGGCGGAGACGGGAGGATCGGGGTTCGTGGCCAGCCTCAGCTACTTAGTGAGGCCCTCTGCAACTTCATGAGACCCGGTTTCAAAATAAAGGATAAAAAATAGGGTCGGGGGTGTAGCTTGGAGGTAGAACGCCCCTGGGTTCAATCCCTGGTACCGCAAAAAAGAAAAAAAGAAAAAAAAAGAATTTCTGACTCTCAAGCGCTCGTCTGTGGTCTTTACATAGATTACAGTCCAAACTCAACAGAGCCTCATACCTGGTTTCTTGTCATTTTGGCCTCAGTACCTTGATTCACGTAGTAGGGTCGGCGTGACAGACAGCTTCAATAGACCACAGGTCTCAGCGTCTTCACATGAGAAACTTTACGTTTCACATATAGACGTCTATGTGGATATTTGCAATTAGTTGACTCAAGAATTCAAACCCGTTTGTGCTGTGGTCCTGCCTCTTTTTTTTTTTTTTTTGTGGCACTGGAGATTGAACCCAGGGGCATTCTACCTCTGAGCTACACCCCCAGCCCTTTTTTTCTTTTTTTGAAACATGGTCTTGCTAGGTTGTCGAGAGTCTCGCTACAGTGCTGAGGCTGGTCCTAAACCTGCGATCCTCCTGTCTCAGCCTCCCAAGTACTGGGATTACAGGCGTGCGCCACCACGTCGGCTTGGACCTGCCATCCTAACTATGTGGCTTCAGCTCGCCCGGGTGTCCTCCCACTTGAAGGCTGAGCATGTGGAGAGGGCACGGTCGTAGAGAGAGAGAGAGAGAGACAGAGAGAGAGCTGAGGTTGGCCGCGAACCCGGATCCTCCGGTCTCCGCCTCCCAAAGTACTGGGATTACAAGCGTGTGCCACCACGCCCGGCTTTACTTCTGCTTCTATTCTATTGGTGAGACCGGGTTCTATGGCCTCACCACATTACAAAGAGGCTGGAGATAGAATGTAGCCATGTGCCCATCCCACTCTATCCTTATGGGTTGAGCCAACATTCTAGAATCAGTAGAAGTATCCAGGGAGAAAAGCTCCCTCTGGAGGGAAGGCCTTTAAATGATTCTCACACGGCCACACACTCAGACTTCTATTTGTCTCTTATTCATTGCACTGGAATTTACAGAGCACCAACTTTATGGACCACACACAGTGGCGAAGATCCCCTGCGGTGGAATAGATTGGGGCCCAGCCAACCAAAATGTTGGTGGGCATTGGGCCTAGGGTGATTGATTGTGGAAGTGGTCTTTTCCCTTCAAGATAGTGTTACTTATATAGTTGTAGTTTTTCTTTATTTTTATAGTCTATCAATGAAAAGTTTAAAAAATTTTTACCCCATCACAACGTAAACAGCTGTCTTGTGGTCGCAATGTAAGTAGCTGATTCCACGTGTTTACAGTTCTATCACCTGCCCAGCAGTTTTAACATACTGCTCTCTTGGAAGCTGTGTGGCTGGGCGTGTCCCCTCTGCGTCCCTGGGTCTCTCCGTACTGTGGGAGTGGAGGGGTTAATCCTGGAGCCCAGGAATGCAGTAAGAGTCAGCTCGGCCATCTTGCTGAGAACTGACTCATGTGCCAGAGAGAATGGAGCAGAGGGTATAGACTCCAGAGGGGTTTAGGAGGTGGTGTGGGCAGGATGTAGCACAAAGGATGAAGGAGAGGGAAGCAGGACATTTGATCTCTGAGTGCAGGTCATTTTGATGCCTATAGACATGTGACTCTAAAAAAAGTTAAGCTTTTTTTTTTTTTTTGTACCGGGGATTGAACCCAGGGGTGTTCTACCTCCGAGCTATACCCCCAGCCCTATTTTTTATACTTTATTTTGAAACTGGGTCTCACGAAGTTGCGGAGGGCCTCACTGGGGCTGGCCGAGAACCCGGATCCTCCGGTCTCCGCCTCCCAAATACTGGGATTACAAGCGTGCGCCACCATGCCCGGCTTAAGCTTTTTATTTTATTTTTTTAAAGTAAGCTTTAAATAAAAATTGTCACTGCTGGGTAGTGTACTGTAATACCAGTACTTGGGAGGCTGAGCCAGGAGGATTGCAGGTTTGAGGACAGTATAGCTTAGCAAGACCCTGTTTCAAAACAAAAAAATAAAAAGGGCTGGGGGTGTAGCTTGGAGGTAGAAGGCTCCTGGGTTCAACCCCCAGTGCTACAAAAATTTTGAAAAAGTCACCCAATTCGCTTAATACATGACACAGGTTCCTTTGTCCCATCCCAACCAACCTAGAGACAAGTCATGGCTGAGCCCAGGTTCCTGGCTCGTGCA
Source organism: Glis glis (assembly GCA_004027185.1). Classification (NCBI taxonomy): domain Eukaryota; kingdom Metazoa; phylum Chordata; class Mammalia; order Rodentia; family Gliridae; genus Glis; species Glis glis. The sequence goes on along the minus strand of PVJS01015656.1, from coordinate 19,025 downwards.
TGTGAGTGGACAGTAGTCCCTCCCTGTGTCGGGGACCGTGGCATAAGGAGCAGGTTTGCGGATGGGCCTGGGGAGGGCTGGGAGGGGAGAGGTGGTTCTTCAACTTCTGCACAAAGAGGGTTTGAAGTACCTCTAAGTCCCCAGAAAGTCATTTCTTGGACTGTGGACCCCAGCCTTCCTGGCTCTTTCTGTCCTTCCAAATTTGCTCTGAAAGGAAAAGATGGAGGATGGCTTAGAAATCCAGGTGCTACTTGGGTGTGGTGGCGCACGCTCATAATCCCAGTACTTGGGAGGCTGAGACAGGAGGATCGCAGGTTCAAGGCCAGCCTCAGCAACTAAGCGAGACCCCTTAGCAACTTAGCAAGACCTATCTGAAAATAAAAAATAAAAAGGGCTGGGGGTGTAGTTCAGAGGTAGAATGCCCCTGGGTTCAAGCCCCTGTACCAAAACAACAAAAAGATGTGTGTATGTATGTGTGTGTGTATGTGTGTATGTGTGTATGTGTGTGTGTGTGTGTGTGTGTGTGTGTGTGTTAGTACCAAGAGGAACAGGGTTGGGCTTGCAAAAACAGTAGGTGTTTATCTGCATTGCACATAACATTTGCTCATTGATTATCTAACATAAAAATCCTCCGAGACCCCCCACTCCCAGTTTCAGCCCCTCTCCTAACAGACGATCATCTTCCTCCTGTTTTCTGGTTGCACTCCCACACTCCCTGGGTTTGCTGACTGGCTCTCTCTTGTCAGTCCTGGCCTCTTCTTTTTGTGCCTGGGTCAGCGTGGTGGGGGAGGGAGTGGCTGAGATGGGCCAGAGATCGGCTCAGTGGGGCTTTAGGGGGTGTTCTTGTCTGTGTCTATCGGGGTCCCTCTTTCTGTCTCTTTCCACTCACAGATTGTGTGGCATTTTGGAGGGTGGAGTGCCTGGGCACCTAGCCCATCACTTCCCGCCCCAATCTGGCCCTGGGCAGAGCCACATGGTGCTGGCCATCGGCCTGGCCTCTTGCCCGTCTATTATAGCCTCAGCTGCCGGGCTGGCACAGGTACCGAAAGAGCTCGCTCCTGCCCTCCCAGTTCTGTTCCTGGGGCTGAAGCCACATAGGCTGTGGTCCATGGACTGACCAGATGCTCAGTGCGTGGGCTGGGGCAGTGTTGGGAGGAGGCGGGAGTCATTGCTATGGTGTAGACTCCCCATTAGGTCTTAGGAGGTGTCATCTGTCCTCCTCTGGGTCTGTGCAAAAGCAGGGGACTTGTGTACATGTCATGCTCATGGGCAAATTCCCAGTGGGAGTGCAGGCAGGGGCTCCCGCGCGTTGGCGCGGGCCTTGGCTATGGCCGGCAGCACCGCGGTGGACCTGCAGTGAATACTGCCTCCCAGGATGTGTGAATGTGCCCAGGTGGGAGTGGCATCCACGAGACTGCTGTCAGGGTGCAGAAGTGCAGGCGGGGGCTGGGGAGCAGGGCCTGTCAACCACCCGGTGTGGACCGACTGTGTGTGCTCCACGTGCACGCGGGCCGTGACACGGCCCGTGCTGGCTGTGGAAGCGCCGTGCCCTCCTTCCTGATGGCCATGGCCTGGCTCTGGGTGTAGACTGGATCTCGGCTGGGCTGCGAGGGCGGGTGGCCGCCCAGTCTTCACGAGTGGTAGGTGCGTGCGGAGTGCTGGTCATGCCTGGTCTTTATACCCATGTGAATTGTATGTTCAAATGTGTGAATCCCCCGAAGACATGTCGGGTGGTGAGGGGCGGGAAGCCTGAAAAAGATGGAGAATTTATGAGCTGCTTTTGTCAGGAGACAGTCGTAATGAAGAAAATTCAATTTTCTGCAGCTCGGAGAGTCAATATGTTAAATCTCAGAGAAGCTGTGGAGTGACAGCAGAACGGGAAAGTCAATGGGACGTGCGTGGGAGGGAAGCCGTCTATCTGTGTCTGCAGTGGGGCCGCCTCCTTTCTGTACCCTTGAACTGAAGCTGGGGGACAGGATGGTACCAGATCCCTGAGTTCCTCGAACTACCCTCTTCTCTCTTTCTCTTCCACCTCAGCGGCCATCTTCTCTGCTTGTTGCTTGTAGAGAAAAAGGCTGCCCTTTCTCAGGTTCAATACTACCCTAACACCATCACAACAGGAAGTCCTTCTTGTAGTCTAACCAGCACTCCCTCTTGCTGCAGTTATTAATTTCATTAGTGGCTCTTTCTAACCCAAGGTGATTAGTAGGAAAATTCTTTTTTCTTTCTAACTTTTCATTCTCACTCTCCTCTCAGCATCCATCTCTGTGGCTGGCTTCCTGCTTCTCAGTAAGATTCATCTTTTCCCTACCAGTCTTCTTTTCTTCCAGCCTTCTGTTCCAAAAGGCAGCAGCATAGAAGGAGTTGGGAGGAGGGAAGCTGGGGATTCCTCTGTGAGCCACAGTGTCACCAGGAGCTGTGATTAGCCGAGCTGCTGGCTGTGTAATTGGTGTGTGCCCGCGTCCCGGGGGTCTGGTGTGTTAACAGCGGGTCCCTGTGGTGAGTAACGAGAGCGTGCCCATGGCTGGTTGCACACGCTAATTAATTAGTGCTTCTCTGGTGTCGAAAGATGAGGAGGAGCTGGGGGAGGTCATGGCAGGGGTGTCTCAGAGTCTGAGAGCCCAACTCTGCAAAACCCAGGGTGACCCGAGGTCCTGTAAAATGGGACATACAGGCAGGATACCAGGACTAGGGGCCAAGAGTAGAAATCCGAGATCGGGGGCCTGGCTTAAGAGAGGGTGTGTGTGGGTACAGCCTCTGGGTTGTCGATGTCCTGGTGGGCTTGGTGGAGGCCGGACCCCCCAGCTAAGGGAGGTCTCCACGCGCAGGCCCCATCTCACAGCATCCCAGAGAGGAAGGTGGCCTCACAGACCCTTCCAGCCTCATCCTGTCCCTCTACTCTCCCCAACAACACTGAGCTCGGCTTCTCAACCAGCCATGTCACTTGTTACACACTCACCGTGTGTACAGGCCTCCCAAGGACCCCACCCCCTCTCACCTTAACAATCAGTTTTCTCCCCTTGCTGCACCCACAGATACTCAGACTCCTCCGCTCTTGGCTTGACCTTCAGGTACAGTAGCCTCTTCTGAAACCGGGGACCCGGAACCTAGATATTTGGGAGAACTACTATGTAAACCCCGAAGAATTGGGGGCAGGGGAAAAAGGTTGGGAGGGAGCCCCCAAATCTCCCAGGGCAGTTTGATCATGATCACTCGTGGCCACAAGACAGACTGAGGTGAGAGGACAGGAGGAACTTCCAGTGCGCAGAAGGGCTTGAGTAACTGGTTTGCGGAGGCAGAAATCTATACCTGATGCCAAGAGGGACCGGGATGAAAGGGACCCCAGAAGGACATCCCCTCCGCTTGAGCGCTGGGATTCAGCAAGGTGTGTGTGTGTGTGTGTGTGTGTGTAGACAAACAGAGAGGACGCGTAGAAAATAAGATGAGACTGCGGCGGGAACTCTTTGGCTTCCATGTGGAGGCACGAGTCCCGTTCCCGCACACGGTAATTGCTAAATTACCCGCCATCTGCTCCGCTCTCAGACATAAATTATCTGCGAGGAGAAGAGACGCACAGGCGGCGCGCTTCTCTTCCTCTCGCCCAAACCGCGCAAGGAACTGAGGGGGAGCCGGCCTTCCCGTGGGAGACAGTATTTGCCCCCGTCCTCCTTTAAGGGGCAGTGGCCTGGGGTGGCCCCTCGGCCTGGGGGCGGGGCGGGCGGTGGGCGGGGCCTGCCTCGGAGGAGGCGGGGCTCGCCGTGGTGGGCGGGGTCTGTCTAAGAGGAGGCGGGGCTCGCCGTGGTGGGCGGGGCCTGTCTAGGAGGAGGCGGGGCTCGCCGTGGTGGGCGGGGCTTCCTCAGGTGGCCCCGTCCCGCCCCGGCCGGCTTTCGCCGGGTCACCCTCTTTCTTTCCCCCTCTCCCGGCCAACCCCCACTTTGCTTTTGGGGAGGTGCCTCCAGCTCTCGTTGACACCCATCCGAGTATCCAAGAGGGGAGGCGGGAGGAGGACGAGAGCAGGGGCGACCTCGGCCCTCGCCCTCTGCGGGCGGGAGAGGGGCGGAAGCGGCTGTGGAGAAGGGAAGCGACATGGGGCAAGATGGTGGGTGCAGCAGGTTGGGGAGATGGAGATGAGAGAGTGGGAGACGGGTGCAGGAGGCTGCAGTGGTGGGGTGAAGAGCCAAGATGGGGCGAGTGCTCAGCTTAGCTCAGGGACGTTGGGGTGCTAAGTGATCGGAGAGCGAGCTGCAGGAGGGTCAGGGGCAGCAGGCCAGGCCCTGGAAGGAATGCAGCGAGCAGAGGTCGTGGGGCAGAGCAAGGGTGTGCCTGGGTCCCCCGAGCCCCAGAGCTGCTTCGGGCGCTGAGCCAGGCCTGGCTCTGGAAGGGTGCTCAGGGGGCCTCCTGGGTGCAGGGGTGGGGTCCCCGCTCCCCCAGCTCCAGGCACCTGCAGGGTGTGCCCGGCAGGGCGGGGCGGGCCGGGAGCGCCGGAGCTGGTGGGGTTCTTCCGAGCGATTGTTTAGTATTCATGGGGCGACGCAATCTCTCCCACATCTGCTTAGCACAGCAAGTCCTGTCATATAACTGTCTCCCGCACTGTCTGTCCATAAAGAATGTCTCGGAATTGGTGTAATTCAGAGAAATTAATGACGACTTTCTGCGGGACGGCTCCCTGGGGGATGATTAACACTTCATCGTCCATCTGATGCGCGAGGCCCAGCGCTCCATCGCGAACATTTGGGCCGTGGCCAGCCGCATTAAAGGTTATTACGGAAAACGCGACCTGCAAACGGGCGAGAGGCATGATGGACCAGGAGGGGCGGGGGCCAGGGCGGGGGAGTCGGATGGAGCCGGCCAAGTCCGAGAGCAAGTTTCCCCGAGGTGTGCGCACCTGGGGGGGTCCGAGGCTGAAGGAGACCACAGGACGGGGAGGGTGTTGGGGAGCTGCTCTGCACCCCCTCCAGTGTTGGGGCCAGGGAACGGAATAGGGTCGCTTTTCATGAGTGGACACATTGCTGATGGAGGCTTCCTTCTCTGAATCCTCACAGCATTATTGGGTAAGTTTTATTAACCCCACCTCACAGTCGGTGTGATTGAGGCTCAGGGAGGTTTGTAACAGGCCCAGATTGACACAGTTAACAAAGGCAGCCGGGCATGGTGGCACAGGCCTGTAATCCCAGTACTTGGGAGGCTGAGACAGGAGGATCACAGGTTCGAGGACAGCCTCAGCAAGTACAGAGCAACCTAGGGAGACCCTGTTTCCAAATAAAAATAAAATAGGGCCGGGGGTGTAGCTCCCCAGTAACACACACACCAAAAAAAAAAAAAAAAAAAGGAGAGAGAGAGAGAGAGGCAGAATTTGAACTCAGATCTCAGATCCTTGATTCTTGAGCACTGGCTCTTTCCATCACACCATGGGGTAGACAGTCTTACTCTTTTAAGTGCCCGCCCAACCCTTCTGTCCAAAGGATGGCAGAGGGGCTCTGCGAAATGTTTGCTGTATGAATGAACGAGTTATCTTTGTGGATTCCGCTTCCATGCATGTCTGGACCAGAGACTCTGGTGCCTGGGAAGAGGTACAGCAAAGAGGCTCCACTCTGGGTCAGGAAACTCTATAATAGGTTTCCCATGGGCTTACATGTGTCCACTGGACATTCTAAGTGTCTAAAATCTAGAAGACTGGGCTTTATTTTTTGGTACTGGGAGTTGAACCCAGGGGCATTCTACCTCTGAACTATACTCCCAGCCCTTTTTATTTTTTAATCTTGAAACAGGGTCTCACTAAGTTGCTGAGAGTCTCACTAAGTTGCCGAGGATCTCACTAAGTTGCTGGGGATGACCTCAAACCTGCGATCCTCTTGTCTCAGCTTCCCAAGTACTGGGATTATAGGTGTGTACCACCACGCCTGGCAAGGAGTGGGCTCTTGATCCCTAGTCAGGAGAAAGGAATAGAGCTGTGTGTGTGAAATGTTTGATGATGAGTGTAAGTTTGTGTGTTTGCATGTCTGTCAGTGTATGAGTTTATGAGCATGTGTCTGTGCATGTATGTGAGGGTGTAAGTGATGTGTGTATAGGTGTGTATTTGGAGGGTCTCTATGTATGAGTGTGCATCTATGTGTGTATTATATGTGTGCAGGTGAATATGTGCCTATATGGACATGTGTACATGGGGTGGCCGGGGACCCTGAAGACTGAGCTGAAGATGCCTGTGGTTTGTCTGAAAGTCTAGCAGGTTCCAGGGTGTGGGGTGGGGGTGGGGCTGAGGTGGGAGGCCCGGAGGAGAAGCTGCTTCTGCTGGCATGTGAGAGATTGGGGAGCGTGAGCAGTGGGTGCCTTTGCCCTGCCGGGCCCAGGGGGATGGCACTGGTCCTAGGCCGAGTGGGGACTGGGTCCTGAGGCCTTTACTAAGGGCTTGGATTGGAAGTGCTCAGAGGCCCTGCTGTGACCAGGGAGGGAGACAAAGGGGTGGGCTGCAGGGAAGGGTGCGGCACAGTGGATAGTTGGGTCTACTCTGTTCTCCCACCCCCCATTCCACAGGTTTTGGGATTACCTTCTTTTTTCTTTTGGGTACTGGGGATGGAACCCAGGGGGCATTCTATCTCTGAGCTACACCTCCAGCCCTATTTTATTCTTTTATTTTGAAACAGAGTCTCACTAAGTCATGGAGGGCCTCACTAAGTTGCTGAGGCTGTCCTCAAACCTGCGATCCTCCTGTCTCAACCTCCCCAGTACTGGGATTACAAGTATGCACCATCACACCTAGCTTGGGGATTACTTTCTTTTTTTTTTTTTTTTTTTTT
>PVJS01015656.1:0-12131 GCA_004027185.1 Glis glis | reverse complement strand
CCTAGCTTGGGGATTACTTTCTAACCATCCTGCACTTCCTAACTCTAGGCTCACCCCACTCTGCCTGAGGGTGGTAGAGTGCCCAGCAGTCTTTGTGTGCAACTTTCTGAGTCTGGAGGACTAGGCCACAGTAAAAACTTCTCTCCCTCATCAGCACTATCAAGAGGCCCCCAAACAATTATTGTGTCTCTTGGAGCCTCTGATAGGGCCACGGCTGTATTTTCATTGAAATGCATACAAGGTGAGGTTTTCAGGCCACTTGTGCTGGGAAGTTTTTTCTTCCTTGAATCTAACCTCAAATCCTCTTGTTATAATTGATGCTAAATAGGCCCAGGCTAAGTTTGTTAAATTAAGTTTGCACTCTCTCCTCCCTGTCCCTGCTGGAGAAATTTCTCCCCCTCCCTTCTTCTTTTGTGGTATTGGTGATTGAACCAGGGGCATTCTACCCCCGAGCTACACCCCCAGACCTATTTTTTTTTTGCAGCACTGGAGATGGAACCCAGGGGCATTTTACCTCTGAGCTACACCCCAGCCCTATTTTTTATTCTTTATTTTGAAGCCGGGTCTCACTAAGTTGCAGAGGGCCTCACTAAGTAGCTGAGGCTGGCCGCGAACCCGGATCCTCCCATCTCAGCCTCCCAAGTACTGGGATTACAAGCGTGCGCCGCCACGCCCGGTTTGGAGTAGTTTCTTGTGGCTGGGGGAGCGGGTCTGGACTCTAGGGACCTTGAGAGAATGTGGGACTAAAGCCTGGTGGGTCGCAGATAGCTCAGACCATTCTTCGGGAGGACTGCAATCAGAGAAGCGGGTTCAGAAACCATCAGCTCCAACCCTCTTCACAGACTGGAGCCAGAGTCCTCAGAGGTGGGATGACTCGCCCAGTGTACCCTGCTACATGGTGGCTGTTTCTGAAAAAACCCAGGCTCCTGACTCCTGTCACATGGCTCAAGTATCCCGCCCTCTCCCCCACCCCATAATGCCAAGAGAACAGGAAAGGAACCTAGGTCCTCTGAATGGGGCACAAGAAGGCTAAAGCTCGCAGTGACTCCTTCCCAGCCTTCCCAGCGGGGCCCTGAGGTACCCGCCCACCACCTGTCCCTTCAACTCCCCATTCCCTGCGGTGGGGACCTCTGGGTCTGGTCTCAGCTCCACCTAGGCAGCAACTCCAGCGTTCAGTCATCCCCCCAGACTGAGCCATCTTCTCTCCTCTTCCTCCAGACCAACCCCTCAGGCATTTATTATTATTATTATTATCATGATTGAACTCAGGGCGTTCTTCCTCTGAGCTACACCCCCAGGCCTCTTTATTTTGAAACAGGATCTTGCTAAGTTGCTGAGGGCCTCGCTAAGTTGCTGAGGCTGGCCTTGACTCTGCAATCCTCCTGTCTCAGCCTCCCAAGTACTGGCATTACAGGCGTACCTCACCATGCCTGGCCCCTCAGCCCTTCATAATATTGTCCTATACTCTCCTTCTCTGGGATGCCCTCCTTGATCAATCCTCCTGGTTCAGGATCCCAAGTTTTCCTTTTTGAAACCACTGCCAAGTGCCTGAGGCCTCTTCTTGGTCTTCCCTTTCCTGGCTGTGTGCCTTTTCCCTGTCCCCTACCCTCCATGGCCGGGGCCTCACCATGCGCAGGACTGTGTTCACTCCTCCCTCCAGTTCAGCCTCCTCGCCTCTCTTGTCTCTCCCAAGACCCCTCTCCATGCCCTGGGAGGCCCAGGACTGCAGCAGAGAATTGAGGAACACTTCCCCTTTCCTGTTTGCTTGGCATGGCAGCCATAATGGCATCCATCAACTTGCATTGGGGTGGGGAGTGGCAGGCGGCTCTGCTATAATTTCCCAGTGTGGGCTTCTCCCTGCACCTGCCCACCTGCTTCAAGCTTCTCTCCACCCTCCCTTTTCGTCTCTCACTCCGTCTACATCCAGACCACTTATCCTCCAAGCCCGAGTCCTTCCCGAAACAACCTCCTTTGCTGAGACCCTCAGGGTTGGCCCTGCCCGGCGTGGGAGGGCGATCTGGGTAGAAGCGAGCCAGGGCCTTGGCTCTGGGGAGGCACCAGGGCTAGCGCAGGAGCAACCGGTGGATTGGGCGCCACCTTGTGGTGGATTCTGAGAACTGCAGGGTTGGGTCCCTGTGCTCAAAAAAAACGGGAAAGGGAGAAGGGGTTCATGGCAAAGGCGTGAGTTACAAAGGTGGCGGGCCTCAGATTTCCTAACCAGCGCTGGAGGTTTCCTCGGTAGCGTCTGAATTCCTAACTGGCAGAGGAGAAGAAGCCTGGGAGGAAAGCCAAGTAGTAAGGATACTTCTAGATGGAGAGAGATCATTGAAACCCTGTCCTCAGGTCTCAAACAGACTGCTGTAATCCTCCCTCCCTAAAAGAAACCCTAAAAGGGAGACAGTCTGAAAGTGAAGCAGGAGCAGTTGCGGTCTGAGCTTCAGAAGAACTTCCCAAACAAGTCCCCAAGTGTATCTGGATGTTCCTGCTCCTGATGCTGGCGCAGCTCTTTCAAAGCTGAGCCCCGCCCCATCAGTGAGCCCCCACTCTCGGGCTCCTCGATCTCATCACACTCAGTTTACTGGGTCTGTTCAAGAAAGTCCAGGTTCCTGCCGGCGTGGTGGCGCATGCTTGTAATCCCAGTACTTTGGGAGGCAGAAACCGGAGGATCCGGGTTTGTGGCCAGCCTCAGCTCTCTCTCTCTCTCTCTCCTCTCTCTCTCTCTCTGTCTGTCTCTCTCTTTCTTTACTTAGTGAGGCCCTCCGCAACTTCGTGAGACCCGGTTTCAAAATAAAGTATAAAAAAAATAGGGCCGGGGGTATAGCGCGGAGGTAGAACGCCCCTGGGTTCAATCCCCGGTACCGCAAAAAAAAAAAAAAATAAAAAAAAATAAAAAAGAAAGCCGAGGTTCCTTAGCCTTCCTACTCTTACCTGGGTTGTGCCTCTGACCAGGATGCTGATCTGGGAAGTCCCTTCCCTGGTCTAACTCCAGTCCTTCCTGCAGCACTAGAAATGGAGAGAACCACCACACAGGTAGCAGAGCTGCAGATGCAAAGTCAGCTCCCCAAGAAAGTGGGGAAGGTTCTGAGGGAGGGCAGCTGTGCCTCTGTTTCTCTTCCCCTGCCCCCTTTGATCATTGGCCATGAAGAGGACAGGACAAAGTGATCCACTGGAGAATTCTCTCACAGGTGCTGGGGGAAGGGGAACATTTGAGTTCCAATCATGGGCCTTGTTATTCCCTTCTGTAGAATGGGTATTGTGGGGAGGGAAGACAGGTGTTTGTCCTTATCAGTCTGAGTCCTTGTGATCTCACTTAGAGTCCTTTTGCTCAAACTAAATCACAGGCCCCTGAGGTTCTCAGTGACTCCTGAAGTTCCTATCTCCCCCCTCCCCCCAGGATCCAACCCCTTCCCAGATGAGCTAAAAGTGTGGAGTGTTCCCTGCTGTCCTCCCACAGCTTCCCCTGGCTCTTCCTGGAGACCCTGCTCTGCGCTCCATAGCCTGGCCGCTGGCGTCCTCCCTCTGAGGGGCACTCCTCCCCTGCCTCATTTGCTGCCGCTGACCTTACTGAGTTAAATTAAAAAGCAATGTTCTGTGTGCAGCTCCAGCCCCGTGGAGCTTGACTCTGGGAAGACGAAGACAATTACCGGCCCCTCCATCTCCCTCTCGTCTGGCTGCCTTATAATTTTTCCCCCTGCTGCCTGGTATGCAACATTTATGTTTTTAATAACACCAGAATGGTTTTGACCTTGGGAATTCATAGCAGAATGGGCACTGTGAGAGGCCCCGACATGATTGGCATTTGTCTCAGTTCTTTGCAGGGAGGAAGCTCTGGTGCCTTCTGGATTCTGGGGAAGACATGGCAGGGGGTGCCTCCTGGGGGGCCTAGGGGTAAAGCTCAAAAACCAGAGTGAACCCGGAGACATGTGGGAGGAGGAAAGAAAGGTAGGGGTTCGCCCTTTTACAGGATGGAAGTTAGAATGAGGTGTTTGAGAGAGGGGATGCTTTTCTCCTGTTTTCTAGGGAAGAGCCCTGGGTGGGGATGGTGTGGAATAGGCTTGGCACGGGGGCGGAGAGGAGGGGGTGTGAGTGGCACGCACATACACACAGCCCATCAGCCCATGAATTTGCACATGTGCCCACAACCACAATTGGTTCCATTTCTCCTCAGTTACTCTTCCCTTCTGTCTAGCTCTTTAGTTCCAAGGAGAATGGGAGAAATGAGGACCAGCTGGAGGACTAAGGTCATACCCAAAGTTGAACTTCCCAGCGGAGGGCTGAGGAAGCAGGAATAGAGCCCCTCCAAGCCCTCTTGCCCTTCCTCCTCTCTCTTCAATCTTAACACAGCTGGCCTGGGCTTTTGAGGTTAGAGGAGAACCAAGGCAAGCAAGAAGGACCTGGAGGAGGGAGAGGAGGAAGAGGAGGAGGAGGAGGAAAGTAGAGGGCCTGGAGAGGCAGGGGAACTGAAGAAACTGGGAAAGAGCAACCCTGGAAAGAGAGCTGGGGCTCTGCTCTGGAAAAGGCTACAGCAGGAAGGACCAGGTTTAGAACTGGGAAGGGGCTTTTCTTTTCTTTCTTTCTTTTTTTTTTGGCGGTACCGGGGATTGAACTCAGGGGCGTTCTACCTCCAAGCTACACCCCTGGCCCTATTTTTATACTTTATTTTGAAACCGGGTCTCACGAAGTTGTGGAGGGCCTCACTAAGTAGCTGAGGCTGGCCACGAACCTGGATCCTCCGGTCTCCGCCTCCCGAGTACTGGGATTACAAGTGTGCGCCACCACGCCCGGCGAGAAGGGGCTTCTCTGTCTGCAGCTTGGAGGAGCCTCTGGAAATACAGTAAAAAGTTCAAATGATAAATGAAGAGAAGTTCCTCTTGCAGCTCAGGAAGTAGCAAGAGAGGGACAGAGGCAGCTGTGCCTAAGGATGGGGGTGCACGGTGGGTATTTACAGCGTGCACCTCTGTGCTCTGGGTGAACACTCCTATGTGCACCATGTCCTATGTGTAAACATGGGGAAGGGTGTAGCTTTGACATCATATTTTTTAAGTCACTGGGGCCTGTAGAGTTTGTATTTATTTTGGGAGTATCAGCAGGCACCATGAGAAGACCCCTGCTCTGAGAATCGAGAAAACTCAGGTTCTAGTAATTGGCTGGGACCCTATGGAACGTCACCTCTTTGAGCTTGAGTGTCATTTGATGTGCCACGAAGGAAAAGCCACAGGGTTGGTCCTTCCGTGTCAGCAGCAGTGCTGGGGCACCGGGAAATGGAAGTGGGGAGGGCCCGGGGTGGGCGATGGCATTTCAGAAGCTAGAGAGCCTGAGAAGAGAAACCGGTGGAGAGCAGCGTAAGAAGGATTTCCTGAATTCAGAACTGTATGGGTTCTTGCTGGAGCTAAAGAGCCCTGGCCTGGGCAGCCCAGCTTGGCCTTGCCCCATCCCAGACAGCATCGAGGGCCTGGCTGGCTCTGCAGGGAGCGCTGTTCTCTGCCGCCCTCCAGTGGCCGCTGAGCCCTTTGCAGGGCGCTGCTGAAAAGCTTCTACTCAAGTCCGCAGAGCTGCGTCCCTCGCCCCCTGGTGGAAAATTGAGTATGTTACAAGAATCGATCTTGGGTTTCCAACCGCATCTCCCTCCCACCCCCCACGCCTCAACGTTTCCCTACTTTCTGGAGTCATTCGTGACCTCCTTAAAACTGGGAAGGTCTGCCGGGCGTGGTGGCGCACGCTTGTAATCCCAGTACTTTGGGAGGCGGAGACCGGAGGATCCGGGTTCGCGGCCAGCCTCAGCTCTCTTTCTCTCTCCCTGTCTCTCTCTCTCTCTCTCTCTCTCTCTGTAGTGAGGCCCTCCGCAACTTCGTGAGACCCGGTTTCAAAATAAAGTATAAAAAAATAGGGCCGGGGGTATAGCGCAGAGGTAGAACGCCCCTGGGTTCAATCCCCGGTACCGCAAAAACAAAACAAAACAAAACAAAAACAAAAAACAAACAAAAAAAAAACTGGGAAGGTCTTCCTGAGATATAACCGTCTATACTTCGGTCTCGGGTTTGGAGAACGCACGGTGGAGACAAGGGGCTGAGGTTGAGCAGAGAGCTAATGTCCCTTTCTCCTCCTTGGGTTCATCCATAGCCCCAGCCTCCTAGGGTTGCTGAGAATTTTCAAAGAAAGAAGTCAGGGTCTGGTGACATTCCTGGAGAAAATGGGTCTGGCGCAGACCAGGCATTGCGCATCTGGGCTTCCTGGAAGTTGCACCTGGGCTCAGTCGGTCAGCCTCAGCAGGGAGATGGATTGGCAGGAGCCAGGAGGCAAGAGACAGGGATGATGGAGGGAGATGGCATATTTGACAGATGCTGACAGGGCTGGTTATTTGCTAGCTCTGGAATCCCCTCCCACCCACCAGGCTGCCCTTGGCCCTCCCTCCCAGTACTCAGTGCTCATTAGCGACTGTCTCTGGGAAGAACTCAGGGGACACGGGGCTGCTGGGGTGGGTGAGGGGAGGGAGAGGAAGAGGAGGACAGCTGGCAGATGATGTGGTGGTCAGCATGACTGGGGTTCAGGATCGTGGGGTGCTTGGAAGGCTTGGCCGGGGAAAGTGTCCAGAGGCAGATCCCGAGTTGCTGGGGGTGAGTGGGTGGAGGAATGGGGAGACCTATTTATAGGAATTGAGTTCCACCAATTTAGGCATTGGTTTTGGGAGAAGTGGTGAAATATGAGCCAACAACTTTATTGAGAGATTACCACGTGCAGGGAAAGTTTATATGTGCTATGACAGGATGAAAGAAGGGCACACCCACATTACCTGCTCCCACCTTGTGTGTGTGTGGTATTGGGGATTGAATACAGGGGTGTTCACCGAGCTACATCCCAGCCCTTTTTAATTTTTTTTTTATTTTGAGACAGTGTTTTGCTAAGTTGCCCAGGCTGGCCTCGAACCTGTGATCCTCCTGTCTCAGCCTCCCAAGTACTGGGGTTACAGGTGGGCGTCCCATGCCTGGCTCCCTTGGGATGTTTTAAGGCGTGCCTTATCTCCTCCCTGGACGCGTTGCTCAGTGTGGTCTGTTTAAAGGGTGCAAGGAGCAGACTCCTTTCTTAGGCACCCTCCCGTCCACGCGGGGGATGGAACTCCGGGCCTTGAGCATGCTAGGCGAGCGCCCCCAGTCGGTGCCCACCTCTCCTCATTTCTTTTCTCTTAGAATGTGCAAGACACCTAGATAACTGGTGAGAGTGGGGGTCCTCGGGTGCCCCAGAATTTTCTGTGGTTCCCAGTGGACGAACTGGGGTGATGGGGGTAAGCTGTACTACCCTGAGAGCTCGGGGTATCAGGCAGGGAGGGAAATGTTCGGCGCGAGGAGAATGCTGCAGTGGAGCCCGCACTGCATCCTAATCAGCGCTGCGGAGGCTGCGCCTCTCCGCCGTCAATCTTCCACACAAAGGGCTGCCCGCCCCCTTCCCATCGCAGCCCTCTGCGCCAGCCTCCCCACTCCAGCCCCTACCCCTACGGCAGGCCGGGCAAAGAGGCAGAGAATGCTGGTGGCAGGGTGGGGGTGGGGGTGAGACAGAAACACAGATGGGGACGCTTGGACACACCCAGTAAATTCAAGCCACAGCGACACAGTGGGGCTGATAAGGCCGGGTGGGTCCCAGCACCCTGGAGACTAAAGAGGTAGCCACAGAGTCACCTTTGTGACGCTGGCAGAGTGGGAAAGGAGATAGAGACAGGAGAGAGCAAAGATAGAGAGATTGGAGACAGACACAAAGACAGGGCCACCCAGACACTGGAGACAGCAGAGACAGACAGGACATGGACTTGGTGACTTGAGATGGACTCAGGCCCAGGGGAAATGGAAAGCCCTGTATCCAGAGCCAAAGACACATGACCCACAGCCCAGGCTAAGTGCACACGGACACAGGCGGAGACAGAGAAGGAAGGGAGAAGACTGCAGAGAGGACAGAGGGAATGGGGGGCAGTGAGAGGGGCAGGTCAAGATGGGTCAGGCCAGAGATTCTGGTCCAAGGATCTGCGGACCTCCCAGGACCTGGTGCAAGAAGCTCCTAAGTGCGTGTGTGTGTGTGTGTGTGTGTGTGTGTGTGTGTGTGTGTGTGTAGGGGGCCAGGGGGAGGTGGGGTGGTGTGGGAGGTGGGGTGGTAGTTGGGCCGGAAACGCAGCAATTCAGTGCTCCTTTCAAAATGCCGGAACCATCTGGTACTGAAATAGACTGCCACACCCCCTCCCTCTGCAGGGAGTGAGTGCTCAGAACTATGACGATGGGGCAAGGGAGAGGGAACAGAAAAAGGATGGAAATTCGAGAAAGAACGGGAAAGGAAAAAGAAATGGCAGAGCCCCAACAGAAATCAAACGGAGAGAAATTGATATTGAGAAAGGGTCGCGGCCAGCCTCAGCAGTTTAATGAGGCCCTCTGTAACTTAGTGAGACCCTGTTTCAAAATAAAGACTAAAATAGGGCTGGGGTATAGCTCGGAGGTAGAATGCCCCTGGGTTCAATCCCCAGTACCATACCAAAAAAAAAAATAAATAAATAAATAAAAGAAAAAGGGAGTAGAGAATTGACAGAGGACTGTCAGAGAACGACAGAGGCGGAGAAAGAACTGTGATGGAGGCTAGACGGAGAGGGAGGGCAAGATGGGCATGGAGAGGCGACTGAGAGAAGGCAGACTAAGGGGAAATTGGGAGGGGAGGCAGGCAGGGTACCCAGCTCCCCAAAGAGGCTGGGCTGGGATGAAACAACCCTGCAGGGAATTGGGGAGACAGTCAAAGAGTGTTTTTTTTTTTTAGGGTGACCTTGTCTTTTTTTTTTTTTTTTTTTACAAAGAAGTATTCCAATGCATGCAATTTCCTTCAAAGTAGCACTTTAGCTGCTGCTGCGGATGTCTGGGTCATTCCTGGCAATTCCTCTTTGGGGATCGCTTTTAAAGCCTGCAGTACAGCTCTGAGCATCCTCACCAGAGGCAGATTTTTATTCTTTAGGGGTGGATCTAATTTTTAAAAACAGCCAAGTGTTGCTAGGAATCAAGGCTAGAGAACAAGGTGAGGACCTAGCTGGGGAACAATATTTCCAGTTAAGAACAAGGTGAATGTGGAAAGACACTGTGTGTAGGGGTGCCCTCCTCCTACGTGGCTCTGAAGGCCATTCTAAAGGAGAACCTTGCAGGATGCGACAGACCTCCCAGCCACTGCTCGAGGCCCAGTTCCATTTGTCTGTCTGTTAAAACCAGGCAGTAGTGCCCCTAGGAGCATTCCCAGCCTGGCACTGGAGGGGGTAGGCCTGACATTTGATGGAGTGCTTGGTCACAAGTGGTCCTGCCCTTGGGGAGCTCACAATCCCCGCCTGCCAACATAATGCAACGAGACTGGTGACATTGGTGACACCCCACAGAACAGGCCCACAGTGCTAATGACTAGGGCAAATTCAGAATCACAGCCTACTAGTTCATCTGGGAGGCTGCCTGGAGGAGGGGTTAGGAGTGGGGTGTGGAAAGAGAAACCCATAGGGTTAGGAAGGGAGTGGGAGAAGAGGGTTGCCTCTCTGATGGTTCTGAGGCAGGATGGGCAAACCATAACTGAGTCTGGGAATGGCGTTTCTGGCCTGGAATAAAGAGTTGGATTTAGGAACCAGTGTGAAAGGTGATAGAAGAGGGAGGGTTTCGAAGGCAGGCTGAGTGTGACCTGAATTTGCTATGAGAGGAGCTGAGGCCTACTGGAGGGTACAGTGACATGGGTCAAGTGGACGGCATGTGTGCACAATTGTCTGGATAGGTGTATACTCACGTTTGCATGCCGTGTGTGTGTATGTGTGTGTGTGTGTGTGTGTGTGTGTGTGTATGTGTAGGGGCATGTACGTCCAAGTGGCTTTTTGCCACGCGGCTTTGCGCCCCGGTTCTTGTCTTCCCATCTGTGTGTGATTGGCATACGGCTGGGTCTGAGCGTGTTTGTTCATTTGTGTGTTTCCATGTGGTCATGTGTGAATGGTCTCTCCTTTGCTTTTGGGGTATTTTATTTGTCTCAATATGGTGGAGGGCAGCGTGTGTGTGTGTGTGTGTGTGTGTGTGTGTGTGTGTGTGTGTGTGTCAGCGCGAGTCTGCACGTCTGCAGGAGGAGTAGGGCCGGCAGGGAGCCCTGGCTGGCCAAGCATCCCCGTCTGTCTCTCCCTCCACCGGCTCCATCTGCCCTCGCCGAGGTCGTGACAAGGAGGCAAACAGCAAAATAGCAAACAGCTACCGCCAGAGAACAGGAACGCTGCGCCCCGCGGGGGAGAAACGGGCACAAAGAGGCCGAGGGAGAGAGCCGCGTCCACGCTCGGGCTCCGCGAGCAGGTGCCTCGGGCGGGCGCACCCGGCGCGCCCTCGCTCTCCTCCCCGGCCCTGCGGCCCTGACACCCCCAAGCACCTGCCGGGGCTTGGGGCGCTGGGGCCCGTCCCTCGGACCCCGGAGCCCCGCGCCGGAGGCCTCATCGCTCCTCGGGCCGCGGAAGGGTGCGTGAGCGGGGGTGTCCCCACCTCCGCGCCTTCCTGGGGCCGCCACCTCCACCCCCTTCCGGCCCGCGGCAGTTTCCGAAATCGCCCGGCGGCCGAGAATTCATTAGCGGGGGGCGGATGTAAACGCAGCGCGGTGGAACGTTTTAATTAGGCCTGAACAATAAACAAGCTAAACGAGGCGCGCAGGGCTCCCTGGCGGGCCCTCAGCCTCCTCCGCGCGGCGCGCACTCATTACGGCTGCATCCAATTTCATGGCAGCGCCGGGCGCGGGCCGGGCCGGCGGGGCGGGAGGGGCGCGGGGTGCAGGGTGCGGGGTGCAGGGTGCAGGGCGCGGGGTGCAGGGCGCGGGGTGCAGGGCGCGGGGCATGCGGGGCGCCCGGGCTGGCCGCTCCCCCGCGTCTCCACCAGCCGTCTGCCTTTCTCAATGTCCTTGAGATGAAGGTCCCTGCCCGCGCCACTCCTTTTAGGGTTTCTCTCTCCCTCTCGCTGCGGCGGACTCTCACCCCCATTTCCCTTTTCTGCCGCAGCCCCCATCTCTCTTCGCGGGGTCTCTCCCTCCCTCCCCTCCCGGTTTGCGGACTTTCCGCTCGGTGCCGCCCGCCATCGCGCCCCCTGTTTGCAGACTCTAGCTGGGTTGCTCCGAGTCGCTGCCCGCCGGCTCCTGGCACACCCGGGTGGCCTCCCCGCCGCGTCTGCCCGAGATCGCTCTGCTGCCGCAGCCTGCCAGTCTCCCTCCCGCCCTCTGTCTCTCTCTGGCCGGGTTTTTTCGTTGGCCATTTTTATCCCTAGGTTCCAGGGCCAGCCCCTGCACTCTGCCCTCGCCCCCTACCAGTTGAGTCTCTTCTGGACCCACGGAGCCGGTGGTTTTGACTTGTTTCTTCCTTTTGCAAAACCGCAGGCCTCTTCTCCCCCCCCCCCTTTTCCTTTTTGCTGGCTCTCAGTCTCTGTAAGGACATCCCTGGTTGTGGGTAGCAGTGGTCTTGGGTCACATTAGAATCCTAGCCCTGTTCCTCACCAGGTGGCCCCTTAACCTGGGCGTGCTCACCTGTAAAATGTGGGAAATAACTCGAGGTGCTTCGTGGGGCTGCTGTGAGAATTAGCGCTGTGACGGAGAATGTAACATGCTTGGCACCTAGTATGTGCTCAATTAATATTAGCTCTTATTACTGCTATTCTTCCTCTGCACTTCCTTAATCTGCCCCCCCCCCGTTACCCCAGCCTGAAAATAAAGGAAAAACAAAGTGTTCTGAGGAGAGAAGACCCAAAGATACAGACTTTTAGGTGAAAACAGTGGACTATCAGGAATGTCACGTGCTTCAGCCTAACAAATGCTCTGAGCTCTGATCAAAGGAAAAGCTAGCTCCTGAGCACAGACAAGACAGGAGGAG
Source organism: Glis glis (assembly GCA_004027185.1). Classification (NCBI taxonomy): domain Eukaryota; kingdom Metazoa; phylum Chordata; class Mammalia; order Rodentia; family Gliridae; genus Glis; species Glis glis. Next base: position 259 of record PVJS01015656.1, on the reverse strand, counting down.
GGGACTGGGTTGAACCACAGAACAAAGGAAACCACGGGGATTGGTACATTGGACTGAGCAAATTAAAACCCAGGGACTGTGGGCATGCCCAGAGTCCAACCTGTGGTGGTCCTGCCTGGGCTGCACCACCCACCCCAGACAGGGACCCAGCTACCAGAACCCTAGACCCTCATATCCCCTCCATTCACCACACACACACACACACACACACACACACACACATACACACACACACACACACACACACACACACACACAC
>PVJS01015655.1:20763-38688 GCA_004027185.1 Glis glis | reverse complement strand
TAACACCAAACTGATACTCATTGTGAAGTGAGACTACAATGCACCAATAAAAAAAAAAAAATATCCCCCAAAACAATAAAATACTTAGGAATAAATCTGACCAAGATGGTAAAAGCCCTCTACAAGGAAAACTATAAAACATTGAAAAAAGAAATTGAAGAAGATATTAGAAGATGGAAAGACCTCCCATTCTCTTGGGTAGGCAGAATAAATATCAAAATGGCCATTCTTCCAAAAGTCATCTAAATATTCAATGCAATACCCACTAAATTATCAAAATCATTCTTCACAGACATTGAAAAATCAGTCCTTAAATTCATTTGGAACAACAAAAAACCAGAATAGCCAAAGTAGTTCTTGGCAACAAGAACCATGCAGGAGGCATCACAATACCTGATTTCAAAATTTACTACAGAGCCATAGTAATAAAACCAGCATGGTATTAGCACAAACGCAGACACATATACCAATATGGAGCAGAATAGAAGACTCAGAAACAAATCTGCACACTTACAGCCAATTGATCTTTGACAAAGGGGCCAAAAACATACACTAGAAAAAAGATAGCCTCTTCAACAACTGGTGTCAAAACTGGTTAACCACATGCAGAAAAATGGAAATAAACTCCACTTTCTCACCCTGCAGAAGAGTCAATTCAAGATGGATCAAAGACCTGGAAATTAGACCAGAGACCCTGCAGCTACTTGAAGAGGGCATCGGTCCAACACTTCAACACATAGGCATGGGTAAAAACTTCCTCAACAAGTTTTAACTTCTTCCCCAAAGGCAGAAGTTGTTAAAAAGAGGATCAATACATGGGATTACATTAAACTGAAGAGTTTCTGCATAGCAAAGGAAACTATAATGAACCTCAATAGAGAGCCAACAGAATGGGAGAAGATTTTTGCCAGCTACTCCTCTGATAGAGGACTAATATCTAGAATATACAGAGAACTCAAGAAACTCACTGCTAAAAAAACAAACAACCCAATCAAAAAATGAGCAAGTGAACTAAATAGACACTTCACAGAATAAGAAATGCAAATGGTCAATAAATGTATGAAAAAATGTTCAATATCATTAGCAATCAGAGAGATGCAAATCAAAACTACCCTGAGATTTCACCTAACCCCAATTAGAATGGCAATCATTAAAAACACAAACAGTAACAAATGCTGGTGAGGATGTGGAGAAGTAGGAACTCTAATACACTGTTGGTGGGATTGCAAATTAGTGCAACCACTTTGGAAAACAGTGTGGAGGATCCTCAGAAGACTGGGAATTAACCTACAATATGACCCAGTAATACCACTCCTGGGTACCTACCCAAAAGAATGGAAACCAAATTACCAGACTAATACATGTGTATCTATGTTTATAGCGGCACAATTCACAATTGTCAAACTATGGACTATGGGATATGTACACAATGGAATTTTACTCAGCCATAAAGCAAAACAAAATTATGTTGTTTGCAGGGAAATACATGGAATTGGAGAACATTATTCTAAGTGGGATTAGTCACAAAAAGTGAAAAGTTGGATGTTCTCCCTAATATGTGGAAGCTAGAGAGAAAATGGGACATAGGAGGGACTCCAGACAAAGAAGGAGGAACCTTAGATGAGTGAAGGTGACCTAACTGAGGGAGGTGGGAGGGGAGAAGAGGGAAACACCCCAATGGTCATGATGTAAATACACAAACTTATCAAAGTCAATCACTATGCTGAGCATGGGTTCCCTCTTGGTGGTATACATTCTACAGGTTTGGACAAATGTAGAATTACATGTATCATCACTATAGTAGCATACAGAGTAGTTTCACTGCCCCAAAAAGTCCCTTGTGCTCTGCATATTCATCCCTCCCTCTTCCCAATCCTGGTAACCGCTAATCTTTTTATTGTCACCATCCATTTTTTTGCCTTTCCAGAATGTCATATAGTTGGAATCATAGTATGTAGCCTTTTCAGGCTGATTTTTTTAACTTAGTAGTATGCATTTCAGGTTCCTCCCCACCTGTTCAAGACTTGATAGCTCATGTCTTTTTATTACTTAGTAATATTTCATTGTCTAGATGCATCACAGTTTACCCATTCACCTACTAAAGAACATTTTGGATGCTTCCAAATTTGGGCAATTATGAATAAAACTGCTATAATAATCTATGTCCAGATTTTTGCATAGAAAGAAGTTTTCAAATCCTTTAGTATATATGTAGTCCAATTGCTGACTCATCTAATAAGAATGTTTCTACTTTTATAAAAAACTAACAAACTGTCTTCCAAAGTGCTATACAATTTTGCATTCCCACCAGCAATAAATGTGAGTTCCTATTGATCCATGTCCTCACCAACATTTGATGTTGTCAGTGTTGTGGATTCTGTACATTCTAATAGGTATATAGTGATATCTCATCATGGTTTTAATTACATTTCCCTAATTGAATATGATGTGTAGCATCTTTTCATATGTACAACTAGCCATTTTTTAAAGGAAGGATGCTTAGAGAAGAAAGTATTTCAAATATTCTTAACATATCTATCTCTGCACTAAAAATATTCTTGGCAATAAAAATACACATATCTCCAGTTCTAAGTCTACATTTCTGGCAGAATTTTTTTTCTCTAGCCATAAATACACATATCTAATCATCTAGTTGGTTCTTGCACCTAGATGCTCTTCAGGAATCTATAGTCCAATATGTCCAAAACTAAGTTCATTGTCTCCCCAAAACCTACACCCTTCCCTCTTGACTTTTATATCTCAGAAAAGGCAACACCATCCACTCATCTGCTCAAGTCAAAAACATGGCATCTTCTTACTTTTTATATTTTCCTTATTCCCCAAACCAATAAACACCATTTTCTACAAATTCACCTCTTTAACACCTTCATTTCTCCATTCCTCACTTCTCCATTCCTCACTTCCTTCCCTTATTTCTATATTTCAATATTTTTGTTATAGATTATTATGACCAATGGCTTCCCATCTCTTAGCTCACCTCTCTCTGACCTATTCAGCCTACTGCCTTCAGAGTCCTGTACAAGTCACACAAGATAATCTCCCTGCTATATAACTATACTTCAATTTAACCAGAGTCTATTTCATCCACACTGCTCACCCCTATCCATAAAGTTGACTTAAATATATTCTTCCCATCAAAAAGAGGCAAAGGAATAAAAAGGGCACATGCCACAAGAATAAAATCAGAAGATTCATCAATAGATGAGAGTTCAACAAGTACACTGGGAATGGAAAATATGTGGATGATAGTAATTGGCCTAACAGAAAAGGAGAAGCTCCAATTATAAGTCTCTACAAAGATGGCTGCTAAAGAGAGGTGAATGAGTGAATTCATCTAGAAATCCTTAGATGTCTTAAAAACACGTAATACTTCAAAAGTATCAGAAATTAGAAGTGACACAAGCTGAATCCAGGTACTGGTTTATGGTCTTTTTACTTTTCCTCTTCATCTTGCTTAACCACAAAAACATCCTTTCCCACTGTCAACATACCCCTATCCCAGGGAGGTTAATTCTCTGGAAAATCTGAACTAGAGAAGATATAGATTTAAGTAATTAAAAGACTAGAGGGCAAAGATAAGAAATGAGAACTGCCCCCCAATTTATCTTCCCCAATCCATCTCTCAGAACTCTTACTACCAGGCTAGTATTTTACACCACGTTGACAATATGAATCTGAAAATGTTACTTAAATGATGCATTGTATACTATTTCATTACAGTATTTTGAACTATTAGATTGGAGGACGTTTTTCTGGAGAAACTGTAAAACCCAAAGAAAAGAACTATAGATACTAACATTTAGGGATCCCATTAGAAATGCCCTATTCTCCCTTAATCACACAGTCCCACCCATTCACACAGCTTCTAATCAGCTTCTTACAGCTATACTCATAAATATGAACAGACATCAAAGGACTGATACACATGCAAAAAACCTCCATACTGAAAAGAGTCAAAACAGACAAAAAGGAACCTGAAAGCAGAAAATTAAAGAAAAAATTATAATCAATATCATGAGAAAGATAAGTGAAATTGTGTCCATAAAAAACAAAAACACTGGTTCAACATACGAAAAACAATCTGTGTAATCCACCACATAAACAGAACTGTATTGGTCAGGGTTCACTAGACTAACAGAATTCACAGAATGAGTATATGGAAAAAGGGATTTATCAGATCAGCTTACAATGTAGTCCCAAGTTCTGACTGCACGTGGAGAGTCAGAGGAACCAGTAGCTGGTCGAGTGGTCTAAGAGCTCTTCGGAGAAACGATGGTGAAGTTTCAGTTCAAAGGGCTGGAGGCCGATGATCTCAGACGAGAGCAGAAGATCAAGAAGCTCTTCAGAGAAACAGTGAAGTTGGAGGCCAACAATCTCAGACGAGAGCAGATGCATTTTTTTTTCGGAAAGAGTCGCGCATCCCTCTACACGGCTTTCTACACGGCTTTCTCCTTTTTTATCTAAGTCCTGCACCTATCAGAACCCTGCTGCCTACATTTAGGGCAGGACTTTCTGTTTAATCTGCTGTTACATACCCAAAGTCACAGGATCTTGGGTGTGTCATGATCTGGTCAAGTTGACAAATTAGATTAACTATCACAAGAACTAAGGACAAAAATCATATGATCATTTCAATAGATGCTGAACCAGCATTTGACAAAATCCAACACCCATTCATGATAAGAACACGGCAGAGAATCGGAATAGAATGAACATACCTCAACATCATAAAGGCAAGGCAATATACGATAGGCCCACAGCCAAGATCATACTGAATGGGGAAAAACTTGAGACCCTAGCCAGAGCAATAAGGCAAGAGAATGAAAAACAAAGGAGTACAAATATGAAAAGAGGAACTGAAACAATCTCTATTTACAGATGACATGATATTATACTTAGAAGACCCAACAAACTCAACTAAAAGGCTCATAGAACTGATCAACAAATTCAGCAAAGCGTCTGGATACAAAATCAATCTTAAAAAATCAGAAGCTTTTCTGTATGCCAACCATAAATCCACCAAAAACGAAATCCAGAAGACACTTCCACTCACAATATACCCCAAAACAATAAAATACTTAGGAATAAACCTAACCAAGGAGATAAAAGACCTCTACAAGGAAAATTATAAAACATTGAAAAAATAAATTGAAGAAAATCTTAGAAAATGGAAAGATCTCCCATGCTCTTGGGTAGACAGAATAAATATCATCAAAATGGCCATTCTTCCAAAAGTGATCTATAGATTCAATGCAATACCAATTAAATTACCAAAGTCATTCTTCACTGACATAGAAAAACCTGTCTTTAAATTCATTTGGAACAACAAAAAATCCAGAATAGCCAAAGTAGTTCTCAGCAACAAGAACCATGCAAGAGGCATCATAATACCTGACTTCAAACTATACTACAAAGCCATAGTAATAAAAACAGCATGATATTGGCACAAAAGCAGACACATAGACCAATGGAGCAGAATAGAAGACTCCAAATCCACACACCTACAGCCAATTGATTTTTGACAAAGGAGCTAAAAACATCCACTGGAAAAAAAGATAGCCTCTTCAACAAATGGTGCTGGCAATACTGGCTAACTATATGCAGAAAAATAGAAATAAACCCCACTTTCCCACTGTGTACAAGAGTCAATTCAAGATGGATCAAAGACCTAGAAATCAGACCAGAGACCCTGCAGCTACTTGAAGAGGGCATAAGACCAACACTCCAACACATAGGCACAGGTAATGACTTCCTCAACAAGACCCCAAAGGCACAGGAAATTAAAATGAGGATCCATATGTGGGATTGCATTAAACTGAAGAGCTTTTGTGCAGCAAAAGAAACAATCAAGAACCTCAACAGAGAGCCAACAGAATGGGAGAAGATTTTTGCCAGCTACTCCTCTGATAGAGTACTAATATTAGAATATACAAAGAACTTAAAAAATCACCACTAAAAAAACAGATAACCCAATCAAAAATTGGGCAAGTGAACTAAATAGACACTTCACAGAAGAAATACAAATGGCCAATAAATGTATGAAAAAATGTTCAACATCATTAGCAATCAGAGACATGCAAATCAAAACTACCCTGAGATATCACCTAACCCCAATTAGAATGGCAATCATTAAAAACACAAACAGTAACAAATGCTGGTGAGTATGTGGAGAAATAGGAACTCTAATACACTGTTAGTGGGATTGCAAATTAGTGCAACCACTTTTGAAAAATAGTGTGGCGGATCCTCAGAAGAATGAGAATGAACCTACCATATGACCCCGCAATACCACTTCTAGGCATCTACCCAAAAGATCTGAAACCAAACTACCAGACTAATGCATGTGTATCTATGTTTATAGCTGCACAATTCATAATTGCCAAACTTTGGAACCAGCCAAGGTGTCTGTCAGTAGATGAATGGATTACAAGACTGGGATATGTACACAATGGAATTTTACGCAGCCATAAAGAAGAACAAAATTACATCACTTGCAGGGAAATTGAGGGAACTGGAGAACATTATGCTAAGTGAGATTAGTCAGTCACAAAGAGTGAAAAGTTGGATGTTCTCCCTAATATGTGAAAGTTAAGGAGAATGGGACTTAGAAGGGACTCCAGACAAAGAAGGAGAAAACTTTAGATAAGCAAAGAAGGTGACCTAACTGAGGGAGATGGGAGGGGGGAAGAGGGAAATACACTAATGCACATGATGTATATATACAAACTTATCAGAGTAAATCACTATGCTGAACATGGGAAGGAGGGAAAAGGGAGGGAATAGGGTGGTATTTGAGGGAGGGCTAAATGAGCAATATGTGCATGTATGCTTCTGCTACCCTGACACTTATCAAAATGTATAATTACAATGCACTAATAAATGAATATATTTAAAAAAGAAAGAAATAACTACTACAACTTGAACCTTTCTCTGTTTTTAGGTTACTTTAACAATATCGATATTCATTTGTAGGCCAAATTTCTGCTGCAACTATACCACATTCATATTTACAAGCCCTCCTTAACTCTCTGAGCCACAGCTGTTATGACTTAGCAATGGTTTAAATGTGTTCCTGAAGGATTAATGTGTTGAAATTCAATCCCCACTGTGAAGTACTAAGAGAATAGAATCTTAATCCTACCATGGTTAGAGATGAGGCCTTTGGAAATGATAAAGTGGAGACTAATAGTTGAATTACTGGTGGCTTTATAAGAAAAGGGAGATGGACCAGAAGATACATGTAATTGTGCCATGGGATGCTCTGCACCACCTTGGGACTTTCACAGCATGAAGACCATCTCTAGATGCAGCCCCTCAACCTTGAACCTCAAGAACTGCAAACCAAAATAAAGCTTTTTTTTATAAAGTGGCCTCAGTTATTTAAGTATAGCAGTGCAAAATTGTCTAATATAGTTGTATTTTGATATTTACATTTTGGTAATTTCTTCAGCTGTCTTTCAAAAGTTCTCATGCCTAAAGGAGGATGAAAACATCAAAGGAGGAGAACAAGACAATCCTTTGGGAGGTTATGTAAAGAAAAATACTAGAATTTCCATTTCTATTCTTCTCTAAAATAAAATACAATTTGAATCTTTAATACATGAATTATCACAATCATCCTTACTCAATAAGGTCATCAGAGATCCTGTTTTTCATACATTGAGCATAGTGTGTGAGTTTTCAAGGCACAGAGGAGCAGATGATGGCGCCCTCTTGTATTCATTTTCTAATTTCAGCAGGTTACATCCTATGGCAATTTACAAGACACCAGTTAGGAGGACTTGCAGATTATATGGTCAAGTTATATCTAAACTAACCTTCACAAGAATGCAACGGCTTTAAAATATTCATGTAAAGACAAAGCATGTTGAAGATAATACTACTGGTAATGCAAGCATATAAGTGAATAAGAAAATGGCAACATGAAAAGTTTATTCCTGGTATAAACTCTTGAGGAGCCATGTTATGAGATTAAAAGCAAAGATGATCTAATTAGTTCAGAAAAGGAGTTTGTCAAAAGAGCCAAAATGATTAAGATAACGATTTTGAAATATGAATTTATAGCTATAACCATAAATTAAGAAACAGATATTCTTTCTCCTGATATTTAATCATTGATAATATGAAGCCCTTACAGTTAACCTTAAGCACAGAATGTCAACATTTGTGATTCTTCTGTTATGAAAAATACCAATGTTAGTGAACCTTACTCTATGCCAGACACAGATGAGGATGGTTCTGAGGTTTTACTTTTGGCATAATTCTGCTGACTTCTGGCAAGAAAAAAATGGGTATTACATAAGGATTCATGGGAATTAAATATTCCCTTCTGGTGTTATTTTTCCTAAGTTCACACACTTAGGCACAGAACATCAATATTTGTGATTATTCTAATTATGAAAAATACCAATGCTAGTGAACCTTACTCTATGCCAGACACTATTTGCAGTACTTATGCATTATCTCATTTAATTCCCACAACATCCTTAGAGGCCTATGAAGGTGATCCCATAGAAAGTAATTTCCAACCAGGCTGCATAAAATTCCATTGTGTACATATCCCATAGTTTTGTAATCCATTCATCTATTGATGGGCATCTTGGCTGGTTCCATAGTTTGGCAATTGTAAATTGTGCAGCTAAAAACATAGATATGCATGCATTACTCTGGTAATTTGGTTTCCATTCTTTTGGGTAGATGCCTAGAAGTGTTATTGCTGAGTCATAAGGTAGGTTCATTCCCAATCTTCTGAGGAACCTCTACACTCCTACTTCTCCACATCCTCACCAGCATTTTTTGTTTGTGTTTTTAATGATTGCAATTCTAACTGGGGTTAGGTGAAATCTCAGGGTAGTTTTGATTTGTATCTCTCTGATTGCTAATGATGGTGAACATTTTTTCATACACTTATTGGCCATTTGTATTTCTTTGTGAAGTGCCTATTTAGTTCACTTGCTCATTTTTTGATTGGGTTGTTGTGTTTTTAGCAGTGAGTTTCTTGAGATCTCTGTATATTCTAGATATTAGTCCTCTATCAGAGGAGTGGCTGGCAAAAATCTCCCATTCTGTTGGCTCTCTGTTGAGGTTCTTGATAGTTTCCTTTGCTGTGAAGAAGCTCTTGAGTTTAATGCAATCCCACATATTGATTCTTTTTTTAACATCTTGTGCCTTTGGGTCTTGTTGAGGAAGTTTTTGCCTGTGCCTATGTGTTGAAGAGTTGGACCTATGCCTTCTAAAAGTAGCTGCAAGGTCTCTGGTCTAATTTCCAGGTCTTTGATCCATCTTGAATTGACTCTTGTGCAGGGTGAGAAAGTGGGGTTTATTTCCATTTTTTTGCATGTGGTCAAACAGTTTTGCCAACAACATTTGTTAAAGAAGCTATCTTTTTTCCCGTGGATGTTTTTGGCTCCTTTGGCAAAGATCAATTGGCTTTAAGTGTGTGGATTTGTTTCTGAGTCTTCTATTCTGCTCCATTTGTTTATGTGCTGTTTTTGTGCCAATACCATGCTGTTATGGCTTTGTAGTATAGTTTTAAGTCAGGTATTGTGATGCCTCCTGCATGGTTCTTGTTGCTGAGAACTACTTTGGCTAGTCTGGCTTTTTTTTCTAATTTTTCAATGTTCGTGAAGAATGACCTTGGTAATTTAATGGGTATTACATTGAATCTGTAGATCACTTTTGGAAGAATGGCCATTTTGATGATATTTATTCTGCCTACCCAAGAGCATGGGAGATCTTTCCATCTTCCAAGATCTTCTTCAATTTATTTTTTCAATGTTTTATAAAATTTTCCTTGTAGAGGTCTTTTACATCCTTGGTTAGGTTTATTCCTAAGTATTTTATTGTTTTGGGGGATATCATGAGTGGAAATGTTTTCTGGATTTCATTTTCAGTGGATTTATGGTTGGCATACAGAAAAGCTTCTGATTTTTTAAGTTTGATTTTGTATCCAGACACTTTGCTGAATTTATTGATCAGTTCTAGTAAGCCTTTTGGTTGAGTTTGTGGGGTCTTCTAAGTATAACATCATGTCATCTGCAAATAGATATAGTTTCATTTCTTCTTTCCCTATTTGCACTCATTTGATTTCCTTCCCTTGCCTTATTGCTCTGGCTAGAGTCTCTAGTACTATATTTGAAAATTAGTGGTGACAGTGGACATCCTTGTCTTATTCCTGTTTTTAAGGGGAACTCTTGAAGTTTTTCTCCATTCAACATGATGTTGGCTGTGAGCCTATTGTACATTGCCTTTATGATGTTGAGGTATGTTCCTTCTATTCCAATTCTCTGCAGTGTTCTTATCATGAATGGGTGTTGGATTTTGTCAAATGCTTTTTCAGTGTCTACTGAAATGATCATGTGATTTTTATCTTTAGTTCTGTTTATGTAGTGGATTACATGGATTGTTTTTAATATGTTGAACCAGCCTTGCATCCCTGAGATGAACCCGAGTTGGTCATGATGTATGATTTTCGTGATGTGGTTTTGAATGCGTGCTGCTAGTATTTTGTTTAGAAGTTTTGCATCTAAGTTCGTCAATGATATAGGTCTGTAGTTTTCTTCTCTTGAGCTGTCTTTATTTGGTTTTGGTATTAATGTCATGTTGGCTTCATAGAATGTATTTGGGAGAGTCCTGTTTCTTTCTATTTCACGGAATAGATTGAGGAGTATTGGGATTAGTTCTTCTATAAAGGTTTTATAAAATTTGCCTGGGAAACCATCTGGACCTGGGCTTTTCTTTGATGGTAGGCTCTTTATTGCTGCTTCAATCTCTTTGATTGCTATTGGTCGATTTAAATTTCCTATATCATCTTGGTTCAACTTAGAAAGGTTTTACATGTCTAGAAATTTGTCAATTTTCTAGGTTTTCCATTTTATTAGAGTATAGTTTTTCAAAGTAATGTCTGATAATCCTCTGGATTTTCATACTGTTGGTGGTAATATCACCTTTTTCATCTCTTAGTTTAGTAATTTGGTTTGATTCTCTCTTTCTTTTGGTTAGGTTGGCTAGTTGTTTATCTATTTTGTTTGTTTTTTTCAAGGAACCAGCTTTTGGTTTTGTTGATTTTTTGTATTTTTTTATTCTCTATTTCATTAATTTCTACTCTGATTTTAATAATTTCCCGTCTTCTACTGGCTTTGATGTTAGACAGTTCCTGTTTTTCAAGGTCTTTGAGGTGTGTCATTAGGTTTTTTTATTTGGTGATTTTCTGTTCTTCCTACGTGGGCACTCAGTGCTATGAATTTTCCTCTTAATACTGCCTTCAGGGTGTCCCAGAGATTTTGATATGTTATGTCTCTATTTCTGTTTGTTTCTAGGAATTTTTTAATTTCTCCCCTTATTTCATCTCTGACCCATTCCTCATTCAGCAGTGTGGTGTTCAGTATGCATGTGTTTATGAGGTTTCTCTGGATCATCTTATAGTTGCTTTCTAGTTTCATTCCATTATGGTCTGAAAAGATGCAGGGGATTATGTCACATTTTTTTAACTTCCTAGTACTCACTTTGTGGCCTAGGATATGGTCTATTTTAGAGAAGGTTCCACAAGCAGCTGAAATAAGTTGAATTCAGCTGTAGTAGGTGGAATATTCTGTATGTGTCTAGTAGGTCCATTTGAATTCTGGTTTTCCTTAGGTCTGAGGCATCTTTACTGACCTTTTGTCTTGAAGATCGATCTAGTGGTGTGAGAGGTGTGTTCAAGTCTCCCAATATTATTGTATTGGGATCTATGTGTAATATCACGAAGGGTTTTTTTTATGCAAGTGGTTGCACCTATGTTTGGAGCATAAATGTTGACTATTGTTATATCCTCTTGCTGAATTGTTCCTTTTACCAGTAAGAAATGACCTTCTTTGTCTCTTCTGATAAATTTAGGTTTGAAGTCTAATTTGTCTGAAATCATAATTGCTATTCCTGCTTGTTTTCGAGTTCCATTAGCATGTATTACCTTGCTCCATCCCTTCACCTTTAGTTTGTGCATATCTTTACTTGTAAGGTGTGTTTCTTGCAGGCAGCATATAGATAGATTTTGATTTTTAATACATTTGCCACCTTATGTCTTTTGATTGGGGAGTTGAGGCCATTTATATTCAGTGTGGTTATTGAGATTTGTTTTTAATTCCTAACATTTTGAGTTTTAATTTCTGTTGGAGGTAGTGTTTGTTCTTTGTCTAGTTGTTTGTTTGAAGGAAATCACTGTTTCTCTGGTTCTGGCATTTCCTTATTATTTCTTCTTTGTAATTAATGTCTTTGAATATTTTCTCTAGTGCTGGTTTGAAAGACATAAAGTCTTTCAGCTTCTGTTTGTCATGGAAGGTTTTTATTTCCCTGTCAAATTTGATAGCTATCTTTGCTGGGTAGATAAATCTTGCCTGGAAGTTGTTTTCTTCAGAGTTTGGAATATGTCACTCCAGGCCCTCCTTGCTTTCATGACTTGGTTTGGAAGGTCAGGAGTGATTAGACCCTTTCAGTGATTGGGACCCTTGCCTGGTGCCTCTCACTACCTGTGCAGATGACCAGTGCCACTGTTGCCCCTCTCACTGCAAGTATGAGTCTTCGCGGTCTCCACTTGGGCTGTCCCTATGTTTCTCTCTGTCTATACCTATGGCAGGTGTCACCAGCAGGGGGCCCCGGCTTGTGTCTCTCTTTGCCCACAGAAGTGGCGGATATCACTTTGCCCCGATTCTGTGCAAACATGGAACTCCACGTTTTCCATGAGAGGGCTGGTTTGGTCCAATTTTTCCCCAGGTACCACAGCTGTATGTCCTATGGTAATCCCCAGGGAGTCTATAAGGGTGCTGCAACCCGTGGGCTGCAAGTTTGTCCCACCCAAATATCACCAGGGACTGTCTGCTTATCCACACATCTACTGTGTCCCACAGCAGACCCACTCCCACCTCTGCCAGGGCAATCCGCACAGTCTCAGACCCCATGAGGCCCTGTGGCCTCACTTGGTGGTCTTCCCCTGGGGCGGCTTGTTCACTTACGGTCTTGTTGAGTGCTGCTCTTAATCTCTGGAGGAGGGAGGTGGGCTCAGCCACTGCCGCAGGTTCTGGTCAGGCCTCCAGGCACTGGGGACTCTGCTGAGCATGGATAGAACTGCTGCTCACTTTTGTCGCTGATGCTCTGCAGTTGCTGGTTTTACAACAGGTCCCTGGCTTCTTGGTTGGTGGCCTACAGAAGCCACAATTCTGGTAGCTGCCAGAGCGGTCTGACCAAGATAGTGCCACTACCGCTTCTGCTAATGCAGTAGTTCAGGTCTGTGTCACGCGTGGAGCGAGTTGCTGCTCGCCTTCACTGCTGCTATTCTGCAGCTGCTGGATTCACAACAGGTTGCTGGCGTCTCCATTGGTCTTGTGTGGAAGCCACAATGATGGTAGCTGCCGGTAATATCCTGCCAAAATGGCGCCACTGCAGCCGCTGTCACTGCCGCCATTTGGTCTCTTGAGTGTGGAGCGAGCTGCTGCTTGATTTTGTCTCTGCTGACCTGCAGCTGCTGAACTTACAACAGGTCTCTGGCTTCTCTTCTGGCGGCATGTGGAAGCCACAATGCCGGTAGCAGCCAGCACAGTCTGGCCAAGATGGCACCGCCACTTTTCCTTAGGTAAGGCACTTGGAGCTTTTTACTTTCCTCTGTTTTGTCTTGTGGCTTTGATTCCATCACGTTTCAAAATTTTCGTTAAGTTTTTGTTGCTTTTCTTCTCCTCTCGAGAAGTTGCTTTCACGGCAATTGGGATCCATGTCTCAGAGAGACCATAACATGGTATCTCCCTTAGTTGCCATCCTGGAATATCCCAGAATTGGTTTTTAAAACAGAGAGAACTGGAGACCCTTTGTACTGTTTTTAATGTTCAGGAATTTGTTGTTATTTATCTGGAGTTAGTTGGAAAGAGCTATCACTGAGTTTGAATGTCTTAGCCTGATAGCCTGATCCACAAAAAGACTAGATGTAACTAGATTTGAATTAGTTACCACTGGATGGAATTTTTTTTCCCTCATGTAGAAAATTCCTCACATAAAAACTCTTTAAGAAGCATGTTTTTAATTTCTCTCCAAAATAATGTTTTATAGGCAGATTCCTATTAAGATCAATTCTGTTCATTTGGTCTATTATTCATTCTTAGAAAAAGAAAAATAGAGAAGTAAACTTTTCAAAAAGTATTGAAAATATTAAAAATGTTAACTCACTTAGGACCTAATGCTTTCCCTCAACAGTCTCTGAAAAAAAAAAATTCTGGTGTAGCTGAAAAATCACAGTCTTTGAAAAAAGATGTCCTGGATTCAGACTTCAGCTCCTCCACTGGACCTCATGTGTGTGGAACCTTGGAATGCTACTTAACTTTCTTAATTTCAGTTTTCTCCTCTATATGATGAAAATACTCTGTTCTTTGCACGATAGATTCAGTGATTAGAATAATAAAAATGGATTTCATATGCTAAAAAAATTAGCCATTTATCATCATCATCAACATCAACATGACTGTCAGCATCAAATGGCAATAGAACTTATTGGAATGAACAGAAAACTTCTAATTCTGATATTTCTTTCTTTATGTGATAACTTTCATCATAAATACAATAACCAATGTATTTCCCATTCTTTTTCCCCTGTAATTGAAATTATAATTAATTACATACTACTCCCTACATGTTGTCATAGAATCTTCCTTCAATAACAGAACATTTGAATCTCCACTGATGGAGTTCCATTCCTTGATTTTATGTTTTTCTCTGAGTTTCCATCAGGTCTATTAGTTTCTCTATTTTTGTGGTTGTTGTTGCTGTTGTTCTTTTTGCCAACCTTGTAGGCAAGGAAGGGAATCAGGGCTGAGGCAAAGGGTCAATCAGAGGCCATGATAATCATGCCTCTGTATCCCTAGGCAGAAGGCAATCCAAGTGGGAGAGGAGTTTTTGCATCACTCTTTAAGAATTGCCTCAATTAGAAAAAAATTACCTCAATTGAACAATAACCAGTTGAGACAATTTCATGGGAAGGCACACATATATAACTTTACCCCACTACTGCCTCAATATATCACTTTATTGCACCAACTGTGCACTTTGCTGAAATGTCACTAGTCACTGGCCAGAGATGCATAGGAACTCTAGAGCATGCACACTATTTAGTATCTAGTAGACTGAGATTCTGAGTCCTACAGACAGCTGTCTACATGACTATTAGTTCAGCATTTGCAGAATCAAGACCCCAGGGTAAAGGGCAGAAGATAATTAATAAAAAAGATTTTAAAAAGATAAAAATGTACCCCCAAAAGATCTCCAGATATTGTGGAAGCTTGTTGAGGAAGCTTCTGTTGGTCAGTTAAGATTGCATGGGTAAACCGGACATGGTGGCGCACACTTGTAATCCCAGTACTTGGGAGGCTGGGACAGGAGGCTCGCAGGTTCACGGGCAGCCTCAGAAACTTAGTGAGACCCTGTTTCAAACTAAAAAAACAGGGCAAGGGGTATAGCTCTGAGATAAAATGCCCCTGGGTTCCATTCCCAGCACCAAAAAAAAAAAGAGAGGTTGCATGGGTAAAAATTGATATATAGGTATAGTGAGTATCCTGAATTCAAAAAAAAAGTCTGAATATAAAACTTTGAAGGTAGAAACATAAATAAAAAGAGTGCATTTTCTTTTAAAAAGTAAAAAATATTAAAAATTCTCATCCAAAAATATTTCATTGCTAATTCTATCAAGATCTGGTAAAGAATTAATATAATATTATCAAATTAAAATAAGTTTTTCTTATAACCTGAAATGCTTAAAGAAAAATTAAGAGACTAGGAACATAAAAGATCAAAATATGTTTATATACAACTGAAATACTAAACAAGTGAATAGAAATACTGAATGGAAGTAGAAGTAAACTCTGCATTATAATTTAAAATTGTTTACCTATAAGATTTAAATGTCAAAAATCAATAAACATAAATTTTTATAATTCAGATTTAAAATAATAATAGCAATCTATGACCATACAATTAGTGTGTTATGATTTATAACTCTTGCTGATTGCTATGTTTTAAGATCTATTAATTTGAAGGCATCAAACTCAATTATGTAACAGGTTTGTGATATGCCTATAGTTTCATATTTATTTAACTGCATTTTTGTATAAACACCTTATAGTGGGTTTAATATGTATGATGTACAATAAAAGCTAAGCCCCTTAATTTATCCTGAGAATACAGAATTTATCCCAAGAGAACAGGAGGTGGGGGGCAGATTCCAAAATCCTTAGTCTTTAGGTATTTAGAAAAATGTCATGCCCCTTAGTATTCTGGAAAGTTGATAACAGAATTCAAATGTGGTTCCTTTCACAAAAGAAGAGGAATAGTTGAACAAGATCACATTTGTCATCTATGAAGAATTTCTCCTGTGGTAATTTATTCATTGGTTTATGGACCCGAGTTCTTTGAGGATAACAGCAAATCAATATCAAGATTCTACATGGATTCTATGTAGATAAATTTGATGTTTTCTTTTCTGATTTAGCTGACAGATGTGCAGAGTTGTTCACATTCAGATCTCCTGGTGTTTATGGACTGATATTAAAGGTTATACAAGTTGTTTCAGAAAATATCAGTACAAATTTAATATTAAAAATTTTTCTCCATTTGGTTCACTCTTTAGAAATACACAGTCATTTATGGGTCATCTTAATTTCTGTGCTTCTAACAGTGAGAGGCACAAAGCATCCATCTTTTTGGAAGTAGCAAAGAACATAAAGTTTACTATCAATTTCTTATATCTATATCTATCTATACTCTGGAAAACCTAGTTCATCTGAAATTATATTTTAAAATTTAAAATAATTATAATGCACAAGGCCCTAGGTTCAACACCTAATGCCAAATATATAAAATAAAGTAAAATAAAATAATTACATACTCAAAAAAGAAATCCAATCCAATATGTGTGGGGAAAATAATAATAAAATAGTTAACCTCTGGAAATATACCCTCTTTGTGGAGTTTACAGTAGGTAATATATACTTATCTTTTTATGATGATAAAATATTCTAAGAAACCTTGGTTTACTCAATTAAGTCATGACTCTAGGAAAAAATGCAAAATTTTGGTTTTACAGAGTTAAACAGAGAAAAGTGAATTGAAATATAATACTGCATATGATTCCTTTAAAAATGTAAATGAACTCAAAATTAGCAGCTTTCTTCTTTCCGTTAAAAAGTCAGTGAAAATAATATCAAGAAATCTAGCAATCCAAAATAGCTATTACATAATTGTGTTTATTATACTTCATGGGCTGATTCGTTGGAATGTATCATTGAGGGGCAACATTTGTAATCTCCTACTGCCATCTTATGTAATGTCTTGTCACTGCACAATTCAAAAAGAAGAATATACATGAAGGAAAAAAGCAAGAGTGCTTTCTGGAAGTTGTATGTCAAATCTCATTTCTCACATAAAAAAATTAAGTATGTATCATTCCATTCCCCTCTATATTAGGATTTAAAAATTGGGCTATTGAGCAAATTATTTATAATTCCTTCCCTATTAATTTCTTAAACTTTCTACTCTCATCATATTTATTATATTTAAATATAGTTTATTGCAATATAAAATGTTAGGTAGCACAATATATGAGCCAGTCACATGAGTAATGCAAATTCTGGAATTTAAAATCTATAACAAATCAGAATTAAAGTACAGTTCTATCCTCTAAACTCAGAGCAACATAAGTTAGCAGACTTTCTTAGAGAAGTTTGTCCTGACAAATCATAAAACCATCAAATTTACCTAGCATAATTTTAATTTAATGTGTCAATTGAAAACATATGCAACATTTTAATCTAAAATCATAATATAAGTACTGGACTGAATATGTGCTGATTTTTCTTTTTTTTTTTTTTTTTTTTTTTACGGTACCGGGGATTGAAC
>PVJS01015655.1:0-20663 GCA_004027185.1 Glis glis | reverse complement strand
CCACCACACCTGGCTCTGATTTTTCTATAAATTCTAACAATTCTTGTTAAATACATGTCACTAATCAATTACTATTCAAATACCCCAATACAATTTGGAAAGATGTCAGTAAGAGAGTCTTTCTATTTTTATTTTAATACTAATACCAATATCTCAACTATCAGAGATACATATCAATTAGGAGTATGCTCATCTAACAAATAACAACAAAAATGACCTACTAACTATAGCTTATACAAATAAGAGTTTATCTCCATAAATAAGAGTGTGTTTCCTTTTATTTTATTTCTTAGCAACATCACTGGTTCGTAGGGTTCTTTCCAGTTTTCATTCTTCCATCCTTAGCACATTGGCCTTTATCTTCATGTTTGTCATTTCTTGGTCACAAAGTGGTCACTATAGTTTTGATATTAAGTCATTGTCAAGATTGGGAAAAATGAAAAAAGGGAGTACCAGATGCCTCTATTCTCTTATTATTGTTACTAGTCTCACTATCCAGAATTATTACCACCATTTCTTGCTGCAAGGGAATCTAAGAAAATGAGAATTTAATTCAGCATATTCACTGTGAACAAAATTAGTGAGATACAAGAAAAGAATGGATAGTGGGGGAAACAATGTCCACCAAAGGAATGAGATTAAATGTGATCTATAATTAAGATTCAGGTTCAGATGGTAGCCTAGGTAGGAACAAAAATCTTCCCTCTCTTTCCAAACACATATGATACTAGGTTAAATGTTACAAAAAATACATACCTGAGTTTGAAGCAAGTAATCTTAAAATGTCATAGACAAAAAGAACCAACAATAATGCTTGGAAGCTGAAGTCCAACCTTTACAGAGTAACTGGAATAAATGTATCCAGATGCACTGCACAGGCAAGAGCAGGCACTGATCCAGATGCTGGGAAAGGAAGGTCTGGCGAAGGGAATGCTCCCAGCCAATGGAAAACATGACACAGATATGGGCAGTGAACCCCAGGCCTGGGCTAAAAAAACAGTCTTTTGTAAGTAATCAGAGATTCTGGCCTACATTGCCTACAGATGTGGAGCCTGAGGTTTCTGAGGATGGGTCGTGTGAGAACTTAGGCTCCACAGCCACAGTCAATGTAGGCTAGGATCTCTGATTATCTACAAAAATCAATTTGGCCCTGGCCTGTGGTGCACTGTGCATATTTGTGTCATGGAAATGGTCTAGAATAGGCTCTGTAGGACACTGTAACTAGTAACCATAAAACCTTCCTAGAGGGATACCTTCATAACCTAAGGCACAAGGAAGATAATTGCAAAAGATGAAGTTTCTGGCAGATATGGAAAAGCAAAGGTCATGAGTAGCACATCATATGGTAGAAATCATCCTCAGGAATCCACAAATAATAGAGCAGTCTCTAAAGGACTCTACAATAAGAACATTAAGATATTGAAAGGAATCGTAACTGCTAAGGTAAGGCTAAGACTTTATGAAAATGAATAGGCAGATTTAAAAGTGAACCAAATACAAGTTTTACAAATAAGTATACCAGAATATAAATAAATCTTAAAGAATTTCAACTTCAGCATTACAGAGTGGTTGTAATAGTTTGGATTTGGAATGTTCCCCTGGCCCTCATGGAAATAAAGTAGCAATGTTGGAAGCAGGGCTTGGTTGCCAAGGAGGGGTCCCTGGGGGTGTGGCCTTGGGGATTACATGTTGGTTCTTCCTCCCCCTCATCTCTCTCTTGTTTCTGGCCTCCATGATGTGAGAGTGAAGCTTTGTGCTCTCCCTCTCTCTGCTTGCCTCTGCCATGCCCTGAGATGCACGATCCCTGGCCTCATATGGACTGAACCCAGAATTTCCAAGGAAACTGTGAACAAATAAATCTTCCTTCCTCTAAATTTTATGGTTAGTTCATATAACATTACTTATAAAAGGTCCTAAGGAGTTGAGGCAGGTGAATAAGAAAATATACTAAAAAAACTCAAGGTTTGTCTCTTTCCTCCCATTAGCCTAACATGAACTTGCAGGTCATTCACAGAAAAACAAATGAAGGGGAAAAAGAACCCAGAGTCATTTACAAGCATAAATCAATATAACACCAACTGGATTTTATAAAGCTAAGGGATACAGAGCAGAAGTCATACAAACAAAAATTGCAAAGAGGGTATCTACTGGCCCTGAGGAAAACCATAATACCCTTTAAAAATGCATATATAAACCAGATGAGGGCATCAGCCTAGAAATTCATCTCAAAGGGAATGAATTTTGAAAGATTTGGAGGAGGGAGAAGTAGACTCACAAATAATTATCTGAATACTGCTGAGTCACTTTTCTACATTCACAGGCTTGTGCCCAGTCCTAACTGCACAAATTTAAATGGGTTTTAGTGTTGCAGGAACCTCAGTTTCCCCCTGGTTCCCATGAAAGGATCTCCGGAGGCTGGAATTAGAGACAGGATTTTATTTACTGGTAAATGATTCAGTTGACAATAGTTGCAGGACTGAGCTCTGAACAAAGGGCTCACATGATTCCTTGGTCTCCCACTTTGGAAAGGGGAGGGGTAAGCATGAGATTTATTAATCCTAGCATAAGCAAGATACAGAAAGCAGGAAAGGCAGTCAAGTTACATAGCATCACCCAGCCCTCTCAAGCCCCTGATAGACTCTCTTGTTTACATTAGGGAGATCTCCTGGGTCTTAACTCTAGGTTGCCTAGGAAACAGCTCCGTTAACTTTGGAAGTGTCCACTTGCTCCTTTGTGGGCAACTAGGGGGAGGGGTTGGGAAATTCTTACTTTTCCCTATCTTAAGTCTAAATTTCTAATATTATCTCTAAGGCTCTGACTGGGTTTCCTACCTCATTAGAGAAATTGGAAGATCCAAAAGATATTAAAATTTGTCCAGTAGATGGAACATAAGCATTAAGACCAAAGATTAAATAGTTTTGCTGGGCATGGTGTCGCATGCTTGTAATCCCAGTACTTGGGAGGCTGAGACAGGAGGATCCGGGTTCGCGGCCAGCCTCAGCTACTTAGTGAGGCCCTCTGCAACTTAGTGAGACCCTGTTTCAAAATAGAGAATAAAAAATAGGGCTGGGGTGTAGCTCAGAGGTAGAATGCCCCTGGGTTCAATCCCCAGTACCACAAAAATGAATAAATAAGTAAATACGTAGTTTTGCTTCATTTCCCATTGATATATAAGTGCTATGCTCAAATTCTTCTTATAGAGTATTCAAGATAAATTAAGTTACTGTTCTCATTGAGGAAAAAAGATCACAATTGGTATAAAAATGATAAACAAAAGGATCTATGACTTTCAAGATAATAAACCCTAAAATAAACTATCAGGTCAGGAACTAACTCCCATTTCTAGGATATCCATTAAGAATCACCAATGATAGGATTATGAGTGATTTTCATTTTTTTCTTTGTACCTTACCAGAATTTCTGTGCATCACATTTTGTGATAAAACTATATCAAAATGAAAAATTGAAAGTGTAACCATCTGTTTCCTGAAAGAGGAGACTGAAAAGATGTAGAAGACTCTCTTGGTCCTTTATTCTATAAGAAAAACACCCTTCCACAAATTATTTTTCATGTCAATAATTCTGATAGGATATTAGTTATTAATATAAAATCCAGGAATACCAATGTACTCAATCAGTTCTTCAACATCTAAGTGATAATTAGTTCTTAACTGGTTAATCACTTGATGATTATTTAACTTTCTTTAGCAATAATTAGGGATGTTAGAAAAGGTGGGAGAATAGCAGATTTCCACTAGCAAATAAAAATATTCAAAAGAAAATCTTTTTTATTTTTTTTTTTTTTTGCAGTACCGGGGATTGAACCCAGGAACGTTCTACCTCCGCGCTACACCCCCGGCCCTATTTTTTATACTTTTTTTTGAAACCGGGTCTCACAAAGTTGCAGAGGGCCTCACTAAGTAGAGAGAGAGAGAGAGAGAGAGAGAGAGAAAGAGCTGAGGCTGGCCGCGAACCTGGATCCTCCGGTCTCGGCCTCCCAAAGTACTGGGATTACAAGCATGCGCCACCACGCCCGGCCAAAAGAAAATCTAATATAGAAAAGCTACATTATACTGATCATTTCAGGAAAAAAAGGAAATGGAAAATAATAGTGATTATCCCACCTACTCACTATCCAGTTCTTTATATAATCACTTTTATACAGAGAAATATTATAATGAACATATAAGAATAATTCAGAAAAATGACCATGTTCAGCTTCATTATATAAAACTATAAAAACTGATGAAGTTACAAAGGAACATAATACGTAACAGCAATGAGGCCACTCAAAAACTGGACAAAATTCAATTACAGTAATACATAACATTTCTTGCTAACACAAAAACACAGGAATACATATATGTAATAGATCAGTCATAAGCCTAGTTTCCTAAGATAAAAGTAAGTACACAAATTGCTGTCAAAATAACTTTAATTATGAAGTCAGTTCAAATCAAACTAGACCTAAAACCACATAAGGCTCCCCTGGTTGCCTAGCATTATGGGATTACTTACTAAACAGCTTGAGTCATTCCTCTAATTCTATGTTTTGAGTATTTGGCCTGAGCTTCCTGAACTTATTCAGTGGACTAGGCTAAGGAAATTCTACTTTGATGCCATCCTGTTCATGTTGCTAAGAGGCAAAAATATTGGAATTCAGAGGTAGAAATCTAATAAAATTCTAGGCAAAAGAAGAAGAAGAAGAAGAAGAAGAAGAAGAAGAAGAAGACGACGACGATGGAGAGGAAACAGGAGGAGGAGGAGAAGGAGAAGGAAGAGGAGGAGGAGGAGGAGAAAACACAATGGGGAAATCAGTGGTTCTCAACCCTTGCTAAAAATTTGGATCTCCTGGGAGGAGGAAGAGGAGGAGGAGGAAACACAAACACAGTAGGGAAGAAGGAGGAGGAGGAAGAAGAGGGGGAGGAGAAAAAAACACAATGGGGAAATAAGTGGTTCTCAACCCTTGCTGAAAATTTGGATTTCCTGGGAGTCTTTTTAAAAGTATCAAATCTCTATATGAATTTTATAGCTAGTTTCTCTAGGTCTGTGAAAAATGACGATGGTATTTTGATAGGGATTGCGTTGAACATGTAGCTTTTGGTAGGATGGCCATTTTGATTATATTTATTCTGCCTATCCAAGAGCATGGGAGGTCTTTCCATTTTCTAAAATCTTCTTCTATTTCTTTCTTTAGTAATTTACAATTTTCCATTATAGAGGTCTTTCACCTCCTTGGTTAAAATTATTCCTAAGTATTTTATCTTTTTAGATGTTATTGTGAATGAAATTGTTTTCTGTATTACTTTTTCAGTGGGTTTATGATTGGTGTAAAGGAATGCTAATGATTTTCATAGGTTGAGTTACAATAACCAAACTATGGAATCAGCCTAGATATCCATCAATGGATGAATGGATCACAAAACTTTGGTATATACACACAATGGAATTTTACTCAGCCATAAAGAACAAAATTACATTATTTGCAGGAAAATGGAATTCGAGAATATTATACTAAGTGAGTATACCCAGTCCCAAACAATGAGTATATATATATGTTGTCACTTATATGTGGAAGCTAGAGAGATACTCGGAAATAAGGACAACATCAGATAGATGAGCAGAGACTCCAGGGGAGTGACTGAGGGTGACTAGAGAAGGGAGGGGAGGAGACAAAGTCATAAAGAATGCATAGTAGAAATAATGCCATGAATATATACAAAATTGCCAATTCTGATCTCAAAGACTTGTGGGGTGAGGGTGAAGAAGGGAGGGACCTGGTGGGAAGGGAAATAAGAGTTGTATGCATGTATTTTTTCTAATACTCGGTACCCTAATATGATGTAAAATTAAAATGCATCCAATAAAAAAATAATAATAATAAAAATAAATAGATAAAAGTACCAAATCAAATACATCAGAATCTTTAGAAATTGAGCCCATGTTGTTGTTGTCGTTTTTGCTTGTTTGTTTAACCTGCCAGATGATTCTAGTACAGAGAAAGGATTAAAAAGCATTGCGATAGATGCTAGCACACAATATTCTTCAGGTTGAAAATTTCCAAAGCAGAGAATTGTGTTCCAGACCCAGAGTCAGCACCAAAGGGCAATAGACCACAAATACGACAATTGTAACACTAGAATACAAATATGACCACTTTAAATAGTTAAAGCACCAAGAAATTATCTGAAGGGTGAATTGCTGGGATACTGAAGGAGAATGTTATAGTGGAAGCGGCGCTGTGGGCTCTTTTCCTCAATTCAAATAGATATGTTGAATCAGGAAATTAAAATTAATAGGCAGCTCAGTTGCAGCTTAAACAAATTTTTATTACAAAGTCAGTAAGAAATAGAAAGGGAAGAGAAGAAAAGCAGCATGCCTGGAAGACACGCTGGAGAGCCCCAAAATGGATCACTGACCTCTGACCTCGACCCTTAAATAAAGTTTTCTGGCCGGGCGTGGTGGCACACGCTTGTAATCCCAGTACTTTGGGAGGCGGAGATCGAAAGATCCGGGTTCGCAGCCAGCCTCAGCTTGCGCATGCGCGCGCGCAAGAGCTTTCTCTCTCTCTCCCTCTCTCTCTCCCTGTCTCTCTCTCTCTCTACTTAGTGAGACCCTCTGCAACTTCGTGAGACCCGGTTTCAAAATAAAGTATAAAAAATAGGGCCGGGGGCGTAACGTGGAGGTAGAACGCCCCTGCGTTCAATCCCCAGTACCGCAAAAAAAAAAAAAAAGTTTTCTTTTTTTGCGGTACTGGGGATTGAACCCAGGGACATTCTAACTCTGAGCTACACCCCCAGCCCTATTTTATTTTTATTTGGAAACAGGGTCTCTCTAGGTTGATGAGAGTCTCGCTAGGTTGATGAGAGTCTCACTAGGTTGATAAGAGTCTCACTACTTGCTGAGGCTGTCCTTGAACCTGCGATCCTTTTGTCTCAGCCTCCCAAGTACTGGGATTACAAAGCATGTGTCACCACGCCCAGCTCAGTTTTCTTATTGGTATGTTCTTATCAGTGTTATCAAGGCAATGGGCTAGTAACTTATTTCTTAGGCAGGTGGTGCCTTCTTGTCTCCAGATAGTGCACTTACTAAGTGCAGGGGTTAATAATCTACCTATTTCTACCTCTGTTGTATTGGGCTGTATTGGTTGCCCATCAACTATGGGTGTTTTGAAGTAACCCATGAAGTTTATATTTTTCATACCAAGGCCAGGTCACAAAGAATAGGAAAGAAACAGAGGCTCTGATTACAGCCATTGTAGCTGTGTGTAATCTCTAAGAGCAAGGCATAATGCCCTTGATATCTTTATGGTTTTAAAATGTGCCAGGCAGTCACTGTGATCTTAGGGCTTTTAATTGTTTCTATATATTTGTAGGGCTAAAGGCTTCAATTGCCTCTATATATTTCTAAGGCTAAGGTAAAAATCTTAGATATTCAAGTGTATTAAAAATGGCCTAGCTGGGTGTGGTGGTGCACACCTGTCATCCCAGTACTTGGAAGGCTAAGACATCAAGGTCTAGCAACATCAGTGTCTCACATATAGTGGGTCCTTAAGAAATGTTGAATTCATGAATAAATTGATTACTGAAAGAATATATAATTTTCCTTGCTTTTTGATATTCTGGTAGCAATATAAATATATATATATAGTACTTTCTGTGCTATACTTTTCTGATGATACTGATGAACATGCTCTTTACCAAGCATTTGATGGAATGAGAACTCTGTCAATCTGAATTGGAGAGAATATTTGGAGTAATAGAAACCTTATGGTTTGAAACCTTTTGAAGTGTTAACAGGCTTTTGCTTTAGGAAGGAAAATAAGCACTTGTCAACTTGGGTCAGATCAAGCATTTCAAGAGTAGTGTTCATAGAATACTTGTTAAGAATAAAAAATAAAAGCCAGAACAGACTATTTCTTGTATTACAAAAGCTACCTCATATCACATGAAATAAACATATAAATTAGGCTCTAATATAAGAGGAATGCATAAGATGTATGAAACACAATTCTAATTCTCAACAGTTTGTTTGCTTTTTAAAATAAGTCTGATGATTGAAGACACTGGACCCTTTGATTTTTAAATATTATGCTCACTGTTAGGTATCAAAATATGAAGGCTAAACATGCATACAACAAAAGTAAGAGGTGTAATCTGAAATGTTACATAGGGTGGGTGATTTGGCCAAGTTCATACAGTTCATCAAAGGACAGAGCAGGAAAAAGAATGAGATAAACCCAAGAATTCTACTGTTCTCTCTCTCCCAGGATCCAAAGAATCAAAATGAGGAGGTAGAAAAAAGTAGGCAGATAGGGCCTAGGGCCACAGCAGAAAAACTTCATTTCCTGAGAGGCAAAAAAAAAAATGCTAACTAACTTAAAAACTTCTGAAAAGACCAGACCTCCCAAATGTCAAGTGATAATGAGATCAGAAGTTTCCTGAGAGTGACCAGAGCTTCACAAGATGACAGTTGTTCCCGCTAATCAACACTCCCAAGAGATTTCCTGGAGAGTCCAGGAAACAGTGTCTGGAACCCCAACTGAGAGAAGGAGATTCAGGAAAGCACACTATGCAAATACACTATGCAAATCCCAAGAAACTGCCTCTGAGACCCCAAATAAAAGAGGACTCAGAGGAGTATATAAACCCCTAGACCAGCCACTGTAAAAGGTTACCCACTCTGGGAATCCCTCTGTGATAGTTGGTCTGGTTTGTCAATTTGACCCACCTAAGATCATGTGACTTTGGTTGTGTAACAGCAGATTAAACAGAAAGTCCTGCCCTAAATGTGGGTAGCAGGGTTCTGATAGGTGCAGGACTTAGATAAAAGAAGGAGAAAGCCGCATAGAGGGAGCCGCAACTCTTCTGAAGAAAACACGTCTGCTCTCGTTTGAGATCGTTAGCCTCCAACCTTGCCGTTTCCTTGAAGAGCTTCTTGATCTTCTGCTTTCGTCTAAGATCATCGGCCTCCAGCCTTCGAACTGAAACTTCACCATCGTTTCTCTGAAGAGCTTCCTTATCTTCACATCTTGGACTGGACTGAATTGGTGGTTGCTTCAATTCTAAGGCTTCAGCTCTTAGACCGCCTGACCAGCTACTGATTCCTCTGATTCTTCACGTGCAGTCGAAACTCAGGACTACATTGTGAGCTGATCTAATACATTCCTTTTTCATATACTCATTCTTTGAATTCTGTTGATCTGACCAATACACCTCCCTTTGGGAGCTTTTCTCGTGGCTTTGAGAGAAAGCAGGTCATGGCTTTGAGAGAAAGTGGTGTGACCTGCGCTTCTCTTCTAGCATATCGCGTGGACTTTGGGAGAAAGCACTTTGCAATTGACAGCACATGGCTTGTAAGGAAATGTCATTTTACTAATATAATAAGGTCAGCTTTTTTTTTTTTGCAAGAAGCTTTTTTAAAATTTTGGTTTACCTCACAAAAAAACAATCCATCAAAGAAAAAAATAAAATGATATACTGAACTAGAGATTTAGAATTCAAATTGCCCAAGATGAAAATATTAACTCAAAATCTGCTTATGAATAATTGTAATGTTTTTGGAACTTTCATTATGGAGGTAAAATCTACTACAAGCCTGAATTTATAAGTTTAGGGAAGACTGTCCATCAAGGAAAATACTTCCTCTTTGCCCAGGGTTTTAATCAGGAAGAGATATGGCTGTCAAGAAAGTAAAGCTTTTGTTGTAATCCTTCCTGCCAGGTTCTATTTACAGTTCTTTATTCATCAAACTTCTTCTTTGTTTGTACTGACTTCTTAAATGGTACAAAGTTCTGGTCACCTAAATTCAGAAACATTATCCATCACAAATCTCTAGCATTCTCTGGAAAAAAAACATACAATTTAATTTTTAGCTCCTTTTTGATTACACATATCAAACTTTTTCTCCAGGCTAGTAGATGTGATGCTCCATCCCCACATTCTGGCTTTGCTATAAGAATAGATCTCTTATTTCCAAATATTAATTAGTGATTTGAAAGCCTAGCTAATGATCAAAATCATCATTTGATAAGTAGATTAGTAGCCCACCAGACAAGACTCAATCTCTTTGGATAGGTCCACATGATTTTGACTTAAGTCATATTTGAAAACCACCGACATAAACTGCTTCTCTTTGGTCCTCAAGGGATGTGCATTTAGATTTGTTACTTGAGATGACAGGGAAAGGGGAAATCTTCAAGTAAACAGAGAACAAAAGTAAATGGTATATGCAGAAAAATGTAAATGTAAAAACAGAAAAGTAGAAAACCACTATTTTTCATTAACAGAAGGGCTATTAGACATATTCAAATGAAAATACAAAATGCATTTCAATGTAAAATTCACTTTGAATTATATAATATTTTAGATTATCAGTAGTACCATTTCATTAAATCCAGAGTATAAAAATCTACAAAAATCATATTTTACCAGTTCTCATTTTTAGAATACCCTGTATTATAGAATATAGTAAAGAAAAGATATATTCAAAATAAGTAAGACCCATCAACCCCTATTCACACTGTGGGCATTAAGTCAATCACCAATTGAGGCTGATAATTTTATTTCTTTAAGATCAAGTTTTCTTACCCCTCAAGAAAGTTTTGTTAGATAATACAGTTAAGCTGGGCGTGGTGGCACATGCTTGTAATCCCAGTTCTTGGGAGGCGGAGATCGGAGGATCCGGGTTCGTGGCCAGCCTCAGCTACTTAGTGAGGCCCTCCACAACTTAGTGAGAACCTGTTTCAAAATAAAGAATAAAAAATAGGGCTAGGGGTGTAGCTCAGAGGTAGAATGACCCTGGGTTCAATCCCCAGTTCCAAAAAAAATAGATAATACAGTTATATCATCTGCAAAGTTATGGTTTTACAAAAGGAGTAAGAGTTAGAAAGAAAAAAAACAACAATTACAGTAACCACTTTAGCTTGTTTTCTGAAGCAGCTTTGATGACCACCAATTTTTTTAATAAGTAAGAAGGTCACATCAAAAGATGAAATAGAATCCAATCCAAAAAGATTGGACTCCAAAAGGCACTGCTGAAATGTTCAATGTTGATCTGAAATGTTCAAAATGCACTCTCTTCATTTGCCTTTTTCCAATGGTTCATTCAATATTTAATGACATTTGCTGTACAAAGAACAAAAGGACCTGCAGGTTGACATGAATACAGCTCTCCACATAAGCAGAATAAATATCATCAAAATGGCTGCCTTTCCAAAGGTGATCTACAGATTCAGTACAATCCCCATTAAAATACCATGTCAAGAAATTAAAACAAGATTAATATGTGGATTGCAGGAAACTGAAGAGCTTCTGTGCAGCAAAGGAAACTATCAAGAACCTTAACAGAAAGCCAATGGGATGGGAGAAGATCTTTGCCAGCTATTCCTCCGATAGAGGACTAATATCTAGAATATACAAAGAACTCAAGAAACTTAACATCAAATAAACAAATAACCCAATCAAAAAATGGGCAAGTGAACTAAATAGACACTTCACAGAAGAAGAAATACAAATGGCCAATAAATGTATGAAAAATGTTCAACATATTTAGCAGAGAGATACAAATCAAAACTACTCTGAGATTTCACCCAACCCCAATTAGAATGGCAATCATTAAAACACAAACAAGCTGGGCGTGGTGGTGCACCCTTGTAATCCCAGTACTTTGGGAGGCGGAGACCGGAGGATCCGGGTTCATGGCCAGCCTCAGCTCTCTCTCTCTCTCTCTCTCTCTCTCCCCCCCCCCCCGTCTCTCTACCTAGTGAGGCTCTCAGCAACTTTGTGAGACCCAGTTTCAAAATAAAGCATAAAATATAGGGCCAGGGGTGTAGCACGGAGGTAGAACACCCATGAGTTCAATCCCCGGTACTGCAAAAAAAAAAAAAAAAAAAAAACAAAGACAAAGACAGTAATAAATGCTGGTGAGGATGTGGAGAAGTAGGAACTCTCATACTGGGAGACTATGAGTTGTTGGTGGGATTGCAAAATTAGTGCAACCACTTTGAAAATTAGGATGGAGGGTCCTCAGAAGTGTGGAAATGAACCTACCATACGACCCAGCTATATCACTCCTGAGTATCTACCCAAAGGAATTTAAATCAAACTACCATAGTAACACATGCATATCTATGTTTATAGCAGCACAATTCATAATAGCCAAACTATGGAATAAGCCTAGGTGTCCAACAACAGATGAATGAATTACAAAATTATGCAACATACACACAATGGAATTCTACTCAGCCATAAAGAAGAACAAAATTATATCATTTACAGGGAAATGGATGGAACTGTAGAATATTATGCTAAATGAGATTAGTCAGTTACAAAAAGTGAAAGGTCGGGTGTTTTCCCTCATATGTGGAAGCTAGGGAGAAAATGGGACACAGGAGGGACTCTAGACAAAGGAGGAGAAACCCTAGTGGAGTGATGGAGGGGATCTAAGAGAGGGAGGCAGGAGTGGGGAGGGAGACTCGATGAGGGACACACTTCAATGGACGTGTACATACACAAGTTTATCAGTGCCAATCACAAGGTCATGCACGGTGAGGGAGTGGGGTAGGAGCTGGGGGAGAGCTCACTGAGTGCCGCGTGCATGTATGCCTTTGTCACTCTGAACTTCACCATGATGTATGATTACAATGCACCAGTAAAATACATAAAATAAAATAAAAAGAAATGAACTGCTGGTGGTTTTTTAAGAAGGAAAAAAAAGTAAGCTACATATTGAAGTTCTGGAGTGCAGCACCTCAATAAATATCTGCCCTAACCATTTGAGATTATAAAATCCAAGTGATGTCTTGATGACTGAATCATACTTTACAGTTGTCCCAATTCCAATGTCTGACTTAGGCATCTCATTTCAACTAAAATTCCCTATACAGAAGATTGTGATAAAGAGTGCTAGGATTCTGCATGCTGGTGCCAATCCCTGGTCCCATCATGCTTGCAGCTGCCCCATAAAACAAGAAAAGATGTCTGGTCTCAACACTCCATACTGTTGTAACTTTTATTAATATCCACCTTCTTCAATAAAGTCCATGTTCCTTTAAATTGTTTTTAAGGATGACATTTGTGACAGCATCAAAAACAAACTACATTCTTCGTGTCTGTGGCACATGTAAAGTGAGTGTAGATCTCCTTGGTATCTTTTCTCCTGTTCAGATGTTCAAACTGGCATTGGATGTAAGCAGCTGCCTCTTTGTATGTATTGGAACCTGTGTATTCTGGATAACATAAGAATAGTTAATGAAATAAGTTATAGAAATAGTTAAGAAATAAGATAGTTAATGGACTCCTCTTTATTTTTTCCTCAAAAAGGTCTTTCTTGTTAAGGAAAAGAATGAAGTGTCTGTAAACCACTTGCTTTTACAAATGCTGTCAAACAATTTCATGCTTTCATGCATTCCGTTCATCTCCTCACTCTGAGACAAAACGAGGTCATAATCACTGAGGGCCACACAGAAGATAATTGCTGTCACCCCCTCAAAACAGTGAATCCATTTTTTATTCATTCTGATCATTGGCCACCTACATCAAACATCTTGAAGTATAGTTCTTTGAAGGTGAAATGCATTTCTACAATGCCCTGGTTTTCATCTTATCCAAAGAACATCTTGCTGAGTTGGAATGTAGCTGGTTTAGGATATTCTCTCTAAATCATTTAGGTAATAAGAAGCAGAATCATTAAGTTGATTCTCCTTGGATCTGCTGAAGCATGCTTGCACCCTACCATCTCACTGTAACTCCTGAATCACCCCTGCTAGTTCTGAAGTCAAGAGTCCTTCAGCACTGCCAGCTAAAACAAATAATTGCTGAGCATCATTTGCTCTAGCAGCTTCCCTAAAATCAATCTTCAGCTGTCACATGGCTCTTGTGATTGCAATGATGGACTGTATAGTATGTCTGTATACAACTACTTTATATTGTTTGCATTCCTCCTCTGAATATCCATCCTCATGAATGATTTTCATTGGTTTCACGATGGTACTTTTACCAGATTCTCCAGCACCAAGTAGTAGAAGCTTCACTTCTTTGTCACTTTCTCCCCATCCTCCTGTAAACTGTGGTCAATCTTCTTGCTCTGCTCCACCACTGCCTTGTCTTCAGTGCTCAACATGTAGCACATGGCAACAACGTGAGAGGGAACCCGGCCGGGGTTCACTCACACACCACCCCGCTTTGAAACTTAACCTCAGGTTAATGTGATTTCAGACACAAAAGTTTTTAGTTAAAAAAGTCTCTTGGTTGATATTGCCTAAAACATCTTCAGTAGGAAACAGAGCCTTCAATAGGAAACAGAACCATTAATTCAACAGAGAGAAAATATGAGCATGCAAATGAAACATGAAATCTCTTGATAAGGAGATTTGCTATATACTTTGGTTTGATAGCAAATTCAATATAATAAGTCCCCAATATAATAAGTCCCCTTTTATGAAGTTGTGTTTTCCAGTCAAATATATCCATATTTTATATGATATTGGTTTGTATGAAGATTCTTGAATGGCAAATTCCCTATGAAGAGAGAATATAATCTAAATATCACAAAAGCAAAAGTTAAGAGGAATATTTCTAGGTGTCTAGACCAGCAAACATTATATCTTGGAAACTTGATAGAATTGCAAAATTTCAGACCCTACCCAGAGCTAAGAAATCAGAAACTTAAAAGAGTTTGGGACCAGCCAGTTGCACCTATAATCCTAGTACCTGGGAGGCTGAGGCAGGAGGATTGCAGGAGGATTGCAGTTGTAGACTGCCTCTACAACTTAGCAAGACCCTATTTAAAAATAAAATGGGGCTGGGGGTATAGTTCAGAGGTAGAATGCCTCTGAGTTCAACCTTCAATACCAAAAAAAAAAAAAAAAAAGAGTCAGGACCAGCGATCTCTGTCTTAAAAAGTCCTGCAAGTTTCTGATACATGCCAAAGTTTGAAAACCACTGCTCTAACATCTAGGTAATATGACATCATGCTTTAGACATACCTAGCTGAAGCTTCTTAACACCCACGAGGATGCACCTGCAGGTAATAAGTAATCTAGAATTCTTGGCTCCTACCATGTAATTACAGGGGAAGTTCCCTGTTCCACCACCAATTACCAAAAGTACATGAAAGATGGGGGGGGGGGTTGGTAAAACTTCAAATCTTACAGTCTCCAGTTCCACTTTACTCCCTACAGGAAAGTCCTAACCGGGTGAACAGAGATACAGAGGAAGGTTCCTTCCCACCATGCCACCACCTTGGCACTGTTCTTAGCATGGATATGAAGATTAGAGGTTAGACCTGGGATGTGTGTGAAGCAATATTTGGCCTAAAGTAAACTCTCAATAAATGTTGACTGCTTTATAATCTGTAAACCAGCTTCTTCTGCTCACTCATACCTACTACTTCCGCATAACTTTAGCTTATGGAGCCAACTCCAACCCTTGCTCTATAAGACCTTATAGTGCAAGTTCACCAAAACTGAATCCAACATTCTGTGTCAGCTCAAATTCTCAACAACAACAACAGCAGCAAAACCCTGAATGGATTGGGCCCAAACAATTGTAGGCTAAAGGGGAGGTTATTAGAGCAGAATTGAATTATATGACCATGGAAGCCTCCTTTTTTTTTTTTTTTCCTTGCAGTGAGGGCCATTTATTGACTGAGAAATCAGCTTTTGCTAGTTTCTGATATGGTAAAAATCACCCCCAATCATGCTTTTTATAAGAATGAAGGCTTATTTCAGACCCATACCCCATGTTCACTGCAGGATGGCTGTGACTCTGATTCACATTTTCTTCACTCCAGGATCCAAGCTAAAGGAAGAGTCCCTACCTGTGATTCACCATTCTTATGACAGAGGGAAATGAGCAATGATGGAATGAGATACCAAGTCAAGTTTCTGCTTAGTATATAAGACAATAGTCAAAGGAAAGTACATAGCCAACCCTGGAGCTGGGAGGTATAATCCTTCTATGGGGAAAGCAGTAAATAATTGGAAAAAATAATACAATCTAGCACAAGGGCTATGAGGAGCAAGTCTTTAAAACATACTTAGTACATACAAAGTAGCTTACAAAGTAACACAATGTTGAGAGCTATCCCTTAGGCATAATAGTTTAAGGTCTCTCAAGTTACTAAACAATATGAAGAAACTTCCAGTCAGCAGGGTGGAGGATCATTTTCCATATGTGAACCAGTCAATACTGAAGTGTTTTGTAGACAATGAAGCAATAAAAACATGCATTATCCTATGTTTTCATATAGTATATATATGTGTGTGTGTGTGTGTGTGTGTGTGTGTGAGTGTGTATTTCTATACTTGGTGCACAAATGACTCCTTAAAAGAGCTATTTTTATTTTTTAATAAACTGAGGAATTTAGAAAACAATTGTTTCCAGTAGCATAGCTTTTGTACTTAAATCTAATCAGTTTCTTCTGCTTCATTAAAGTGTGAATTTAGGGAAACATTTTGATTAGTTTTAAATACCATGGGAACATCAATATTTAGTGCTATAAAAATTTTAGTAATGATAATATGTCATATGATGCTAGAATAGTCCAGGGAGTCTGTAGACAATATTATATAATGAAACCATTCTTTTTCAAATTGTCCATTATACAATAAACAAAAAATATATTATTTTATGTATCTCCAATTAGCAGTAGCAAAAGGCATAATTACATATTTCATGCTTTATGGATAAATGTACTAAATCTAATATTGAACTTTGAAGAATTGTGTAAAACATCAATTAAAGCTAAGGAACAGTTCCATTGCTCTCTTCCCTCTAGAAATCAAAGTTTCTCATTGCTTTCCCTACTCCATCAGTAGGGGGACTGTACAGTGTCACACCAAGTAGTGTCTGAAGATTTACAGAAGTGAATCTGCATTTTCATCTTATTTAAGCACTTACTTTGATAAGAAAAAATTAAAGGAAACTATCTGAGAAATCACATTTTTAATTTTTCATATATTTTAATTCTTCATAAGGTAAAGCCAATGAAGTAAGATACTAAAAGATAAATTAAAGAACCCAATTTTTCAATGTTTCAGATAAATTATGATGAAATTTTCTCATATAGGTTGATTTTTTAAAGTTTTACAAATGCCTAGGGATGAAGGCAATTTTATCCATCAGGGTATATAGTCACAGTATTTAAAGGCAAAGTTTACTTAACACAAACATTTTAGGCAACAAAAGCAAAAATAAGCAAGTGGGACTATGTCAAACTTAAAAATTTCCACAGAACAAAGGAAATAATTAACAAAATGAAAAGGCAACCTACAGATTGAGAGAAAACAGTTGCAAACCATATATCTGGTAAGGGGTCAATATCCAAAATATATAAGGAACTCATACAACTCAATAGAAAAAAATGAAATAATCCAATTTAAAAGTGGGTAAAGGATTTTAATAAGTATTTTCCTAAAGAAGACATAAAAATGGTCTGCAGCCAAATGAAAATGTGCTCAGCATCACTAATCAGGGAAACACAAATAAAAACCACAATGAGATATCACCTCCCAAATGTTGGCCAGGATGTGGAGAAAAGGGAACCCTTGCACACTACTGGTAAGAATGTTAGTTAGTACAGCTATTGTAGGAAATAGAATTCAGGGTCCTTAAAATAGAACCACCATATGACCTAGAAATCCCACTTATGGGTGTTTATACAAAGGAAATTAAATAAATATCTTCGAAGAGCTATCTGAATCTGTTCACTACTCATTATTCTCAATAGCCAAGAGGTAGAAAATACTAACTGTTCATTGACAGATGAATGAACAACAACAAATACACACACGCGTGCGCGCATGCGCGCACACACACACACACACACACAATGGAATATTATTCAGTCTTTTAAAAATAAGTAAATCCTGCCACTCAGAACAACATGGATAAACTTGGAAGACATTATGCTAAGTGAATTAAGCCAGACACAAAAATACAAATACTGTGTGATCTCACCCATATGTGAAGTTTAAAAAAATACTCCAACTCATAGAAGCAGAGTGTGTGATGGATATTTCTAGGGTTAGGGTTGAGAGAAATGGGGAGATCGTCAAAACAAAGTTAAAAATTTTTTAATTAAAAAATGTAGCAAGACCACATCCTAATTTACACATACCCCTGGAAATTATCATCTCATGTTTCTAAGGTATTCATATTCCCAAGAATTCAATTGGGAAGCTTGTTAAAAGGGCAGATTCTCGGGCTGCACTTCTGATAAAACCGATTAAGAATATCTGGAGTAGGGCTTGGAATCTGCATCTTAAAATCATCCTCAGGTGATCCTGACACTTTAAGAAGCACAGGGCTATAATACAAATGATCTGCAGTTCCAAATAGATTCCTCCCCCAGATAACAGAGAATGTAGTAGTAATCAGTAATAGCATATCCATATCTAAACCTGCTATCCTTCATAATAAATCAAATCAGTTTCCAAAAGGTACAGACCAATTGACTATTAAGAAGAAACCCAGAAAAATTCAAGTGGTCTCTGTTCTCCAATTAATGGAGAATAACAGGTTATTCATTTTAAAAATGGGGTCTAGTCCAGACTCTGGAACCAAACAAATACTGTCACACATATGGGACTGATGAAATATACTCACTGGCAAGATATGAAACTCACTATTCAGTTCTCCAACAGTTTCCAAAAAAAGAGAAGTTTTTGTGATGGCTTTATGTAACTTGTCCCTCTTTGAACAGATTTCAAGATGGATGAGCCCAGTAAAAAGAAGCAACTTATCTGCAATTTTAATATGCAGTTATGCTAAACATGACCTGCTCCTTTCCATTATAACATAACAATCTATATTTAGCTGGAATTTTTTCCTTATATCCTCTGACTTAATATATGTTACTTTCCTTGAAAATTTTCCCCAGTTTACCTAATATATCCAATCTCCTTTCTATGATGGAAGAGAAAAATATAGTAATTTATTTTTTTCTTAAAACCCTATCTTTTCTAAGCATCAAATGCATCTCTGGTTTCTCTAGGACAATGTGTTAAATTCTCTTTTGGAGCTTTGGATATCAAAGACACTATTTACTTTTCATGATATGACATCTTGAATAATCCATTTTCTTTCAAACTTGCAACATATAATTTCCCTCCCAGGAGTGACTGCCTATCATCTTTAAAGTAACCATACTTACTATTCAAACATTGTTTACAATGGTAAATCCAGTATCTTTGAACTAAACTCTTTGTTTTTGTTTTTGTTTTTGTTGTATATTGAAAAGTGACTGGTTTCTGTGCTTTCTTTTAAGCAAAGATAGATGTGCATTATTATACACGGTAACAGACTTCTAATGTCTATATTTTACACAAAGAAATTATATTTCCTTTGAAAATTGTAGGCAGAAGTAATTAGTTCTTCCTTTAAAAAAAGAACTTTTTATTGCCCTCTGAGACTTTGGGGTTACTGTGTTTTGGATCCATGTCTTCCTTTAGAATATGAACTCAGAATGTTAGGTTTCCTTTAAAGGTTATAAATATTTTTATTATAAATTTATGCATGTTGAATACATAATTATGTGAACATTAATCATCCCCATCAATAACTCTCAGTAAGGGCCTTCTGTATGCAAAGTACCACAGATGGTAAAGCTGCAAAGAAGGTTCAGGACTTTTATATCCAGATAAATGACAGTTAATATGTAAAATGCTTATCTCTTGGACTGATAATGTGCATGTTTGCCCTCCCATATCTATTCTCCCAGAAAAACAACAAAAATAATGCTACCCTCCATATACAAAGAAAACGTGACTAACACAGTATCAGTGGTGCATGACTTTGGAGTTTATTTTGCTGAAGCAGTTATACTTTTCTGATTTGCCTGTGCCTTCCTGAGCTATATAATGGTATAGCCACTATGCAAGTGTTGCTATTGAACACTTGAAATTAGGCTACTCCAATCGAGATATGTTAAAATATACCTTAATTTCAGTCAGCACCAAAAAGTGCAAATAATAGTTATTACATGTTGAAATGATGGTATTTAGGTATATTAAGTTAAACAGTCTTATTAAAAGTCATTTTACTTGATATTTTCTTTTTTACCTTTTTTAATGTAACTACTAGAAAATTTAAAATTATACACATTGCTCAAATTATAATTCTATTGAACAGCACTGGTCTAGTCACTCACAGATACTGAATGGTACACAATTATATGTATATGACTTAAGTTAGGGGTATCATATGTTACAAAAATAAAAGATAAAATTAGTAGGGCAACAGAAGGATTAAATATTTAACCTCAAAATCTATCACTAAATGAATTAGCCATTCATACCACCAAGAAACCTGGGAAGCTATAACAGTGGGTCCAGTTGTAATAGCAGCACAAAGTCAGTCCTGCTAGCTCAGATCCTATGGTGTCTGGTCAGCTGGGGATTCCTTAGCACCTGCAATGGCTGAATGCTTACATGTAAAGAATGATAATAAGTGCCATTGACTGACCACCTAATTTTTTTTTTTTTTGTGTGGTACCGGGGATTGAACCCAGGGGCGTTCTACCTCCGTGCTACACCCCCGGCCCTATTTTTTTATACTTTATTTTGAAACCGAGTCTCACGAAGTTGTGGAGGGCCTCACTAAGTAGAGAGAGAGACAGGGAGAGAGAGAGAGAGAGAGAGAGAGAGAGAGAGAGAGCTGAGG
>PVJS01015654.1:0-38594 GCA_004027185.1 Glis glis | reverse complement strand
GCAAGCATTAAGAAGTCAAACAACAACAAATGTTGGCAAGGATGTGGGGAAATTGGGACTCTTCTACACTGTTGGTGGGATTGCAAACTAGTTCAACCACTCTGGAGATCAGTGTGGAGATTCCTCAGAAAACTGGGAATGGATCCACCATATGATCCGGCTATACCACTACTGGGTATCATACCAAAGGGATTGAAACCAGAAAACTACAGTAATATATGCATACCCATGTTCATAGCAGCACAATTCACAGTGGCCAAATTATGGAACCAGCCTAGATGTCCATCAAAAGATGAATGGATTACAAAATTATGGTAAATACACACAATGGAATTCTACTCAGCAATAAAGAAGAATATCAGCATTTGTAATAAAATGGAAAGATCTGGAGAACATTATGTTAAGTGAGATTAGCCAATCACAAAAATAGAAGGAACATATGTTTTCGTTAATATGCGCAATCTAGGGAGTAGTGGGGACACAAAATGACAACAGAGAACCCTCAGTGGTGCAAGTGAAGGGGTACAAGGGAAAGGGAAGGGCAAGAAAGAAGTGAATCTATGGAATTACTGTCATAAACAATGTGTACATATGAGATTATACCAACATCATTCTTAGTGCTACATGTCGGGGGGAGGACACTGAGAGCTGTGTGCATATGTGTTAACACCAAACTGATACTCATTGTGATGTGAGACTACAATGCACCAATTAAAACATATTAAAAATAAATTATATACTATGTGTTCATTTTTGGAGAGGTCATCCTCTAAGAGTGAGTTTCTTTTTTCCATATGGTCTAGTCTATTGTTGATAGTTTGTATTGATGCCTTTATTTCAATTATTGCATCCTTCACTTCCTTCAGAGGTTCTTTTTGATTCCTGTTCAGGGTATCAGATTCCTTTTGTATTTGAGCCTTGAAAGCTTTCATGCTTTCTCTAATTCCTTTCTGAAATCCTTTATCATCTCTACTTTCTCCACTGTGACTGTCCCTATGTCTCTGTCTACACATATGGCAGGTGTTG
Source organism: Glis glis (assembly GCA_004027185.1). Classification (NCBI taxonomy): domain Eukaryota; kingdom Metazoa; phylum Chordata; class Mammalia; order Rodentia; family Gliridae; genus Glis; species Glis glis. The sequence continues at coordinate 37,568 of PVJS01015654.1, read as the reverse complement.
CCGGTGTGAGACCCTGGGTTTTTGTCTCTCTTTGCCTACAGAAGCCACAGATTTTGCTTTGATCTGATTCTGTGCAAACACGGAACTACGCATTTTCCACAGAGGAGGCTGGGTTGGTCTAATTTTTCCAGGTACCATGACTGTGTCTTGTGGTGATCCCCAGGATCCCTGCAAGGGCGCTGTGACCTGCAGGCTGTAGGTCTGTCCTGCCTGAATGTAATTGGGGGCTGTCTCCTTATCTGTGCACCTAATGAGTCTTACAACAGACTCCACTCCCACCTATACAGGGTTGATTTGCAAAGTCTTAGACCCCATAATGTAGGGCCCCCACCTGGTGCCATGAAAGGGCCTCGTGGACTAGCAGAAGCCTGTTCTAGAGTACCGAGTACCGGGCCTCTCCCACGTGGCAGTAATTCAGCATATTAATGGCAAAGATGGCGCTGGTGGACCCCTTGGAGGGAGGTCCCGCAGATAGCCCCACCTAGCCTCAGGAGGGCTATGATAGGCAGTTACCTCCTTCCGTGCTCACAGACGACAGGTGCCTCTACCTATGATAGGTTACAGGGGGCGTGGTGACCCGACCCGTCACGTGCCATTGGGTCACACCCTACTGCTTGCGAATTTCCTGTATGGCCTCTACTATAAAAGAGAGATTTGGCTTTCTAATAAATGAGATTGTGCCAGACATGACTCCCGGTCTGAGGTATGTGTTTTCGGGCCGTCGACATCTGCTCCCCCTTTCAGCATCGCATCACTCTCGGGCTGGCCCCGAGAGACTGATGCCCTGACACCCATAAGTGTATTGCTTGCCAAGCGAGCCTTTGTGGCTGTGCTCATTGACTTACGGTCTCAATGAGCACTGCTCTTAATCTTTGAGGTAGGGATTGGGTTCAGCCACACTGCTGCATGGTCTGGTCAGCTTCCGGGCATTTGGGTCTCTGTCAAGTGTGGAGCTATTGCTGCTCACTTTTGTTGCTGGTGCTCTGCAGTAGCTGGTCTTACAACAGGTCCTTGGCTTTGTTGTTGGTGGCCTGCAGAAGCTGCAATGCATTTGCCACTGGCACGGCCTGACAAGATGGCGCAGCCACCTCCACTGTTGCCACAGTTTGGGACTCCGTCCAGTGTGGAGTGAGTTGCTGCTCAGTTTCATTGCTAATGATCTGTGGTTGCTGGATTTGTAACAGGTCACTGGCTTCATTCTTGGCACCGTGTGGAAGTGGCAATGCTGGTAGTGACCAGCATGGTCTATCCCAGATGGTGCTGCCACCACTGCCACCTATGCTACAATTTGGGCCTCTGTGAAGCTTGGAGCAAGTTGCTGCTCACTTCCATTGCTGCTTGTATGCAGTTGCTGGATTTACAACAGGTTGCTGGCTTCTTTGGTTGTGTGCCAGTAGCCAAGATGCAAGTCTGGCCAAGATGGTGCTGCTGCCATTCTCTAGGTAAGGCACTTGGAGCTTTTTACTGTCCACTGTTTTGTCTTCTGGCTTTGATTCTGTAGCATTTAAATTTTTTCATTGTTTAGTTCAATTTGCCATTTCTTTTCTTCTTTTATTGTGAAGCTGCTTCATGGCAATTGAGATCCAAGTCACAGAGAGATCTCAACGTGGTGTCTCCCTCAGTCACCATCTTGGAGGAAAAGCCGTAATTTACTCCCAGCCCTTTTAAATTTTTAGTTTTAAACAGGGTCTCACTACATTGCTGAGATTTCACTAAGTTGCAAAGACTGGCCTCAACCCTTTGATCCTCCTGTCTCAGCCTCCCAAGTACTAGATTTACAGGTGTGTGCCACCACACCTGACTCCTCTTTTTTCTTTTAGATTTGAATGTGAAAGAAGTTTCAGCATTTCCTATTTCTCCAGTCCCATTAGCCATCATTGTGTTTGTGCATCTTCCTCTAAAGACACTGATAATACTTTCTTGTCAAAGGTGGTGGTTTTTTTTCTGTGGTCTTTAATTTTGATAATGTGAGAGTAGTTTGGTGAGGACATTGTTTCCACAGATAATTCACTAATAGACTAAGGCAACACTTCCTCACACACCTTTCTAGTACCTCCAAGCTGTACGGAAGTATTGTTTTCAACACCACAAATAAATAAATATGTTGTCTAGTTTGCATTTTAGATGATATTTCAATTTCCTTGGTACATGCCCGCCAATCTGTTGAGTGGCCACATTTTGCTTTGCATGATTTGACACTTTGGTTCTTTTAAAATAACAAAAATGACACCTTGATTACAAGCTCTGTGAAAGAGTGCAGGTGCTGGATCCATGATCATCCTGGATGTGTAAATAAATTCACTTTTGGAATGCTGACTGCTCTTCTAAGAAATGTAATTCTTTATTTGACCATCAGATTCAGGATTAACTAAAATAGAGACAGCATCTTATCCCAATGACATAATTATTGTTCTTCTCTTATACCTTGTCAGGCCCAGTAGAGCCTTTCCTATCATACATTTCAGGGGCTCAGCCTGTCTTCACACAGTACATTTGGAAAGTGCTCCTCAGATTTTAGTGTGAACAGGGATCAACTGGGGATCTTGTTAAAATGCAGATTCTGATTAAGTGGGTCCAACACAATGTCCAAGATTTTGCTTTTCTAATGAGGTCCCAAGTGATTATCATGCTGTTTGTCCAGGGCCACACTTCGGTAAGATTTTAGGATGTTGCTGCAAAATAAAGAGATGGTGTTTGGGGGGGGATGCTTCAATTGGGAAACAATTGATTAACTTCAGCTGGAATCTGAGCATGTCACTTATCCTGAAAACTGAGCATGCAGCACATGGTTTGTTTGTGACATGAACCCCATAATTATGTAGATTGTTTTTTGCCATGTAATCTCTTGCTTTTGCCTGATCTGCATCCATATTTCGCTTAAGGAACTTCTCCTTTCTGTCATGCATTCATGGAGAGAATGACAGTTATGAGGTTGGCCTCCCCACTCTCACCCAAACACCATTAATGCTTTCCTCTCCTGCAGGGCTAGAGCATGCCCCAGAGATGAATGTAAATATGACTCTGTATGAGAGAAACTCCTTTTCTGATGGGATAGGAAGCTGGAGGGAGGTGATTCTGGGCCCATTTATAAAAAGGTGCTTACAGATGAAGGTAAATAGAGCTATTTTTGTACTTGGATCAGAGAAGCCCAAGCCAGCTCTTCTTATTGCAAAAGCTTATAAATTTCCTAAGATATTTTCAGTTGTCCTTTTTTCTACTTGTAATTGAAAGAATTTTTGATTAATACATTTGATGAAATTTAGGTCAATTGGCCCACTGAAAAGTTGTGTCTTCACTTGGCTTTCCCTGAAAAGAGAGCCTGAGGCCAAAGTTTATGTGATACTGTTTTTTTGAGGGGAAGGAGGAGTGAAGAAAGAGGAAAGAATGGCAGGGAAGGAGAACCAATAATATTATGGTGTGTTATGGATCAGACCATGGCCTGTAGCCACCACACCTGACTGCTAAATTCTGTAGGATCCTCTGTCGAGAAGTTGTAGGAGATTATGTCAGGAAGTCAAAATAATTTATCTACTGTCTTTCTCCCTTTGGGTAGTTTTTCCTTATGGTGCGTTAATTTGTTTATATTGCGTTCCAGGTTGTGTTTGAGTGGACACTAGGTCCTTTATCATTTCACGCCAGAGAGCAGAGTCTGAGCAGGCTGATCCAAGAATGAGGCAGATCCCTTTTGCATTGTCCCTATCTAAAAATCAGTGCTGATTTTCATTGCAGTGGCATCTAGGGTAGAACAAGTCATATCATGGTGCATTTAGAGGGGGGATCCTAAATACAATGATTGGTGTCCTTATAAGAGGAGGAGAGGACACAGCCAGTATTAAGGTGATATGATTTGCTCTATGTTAGTCTTTGAATCAATTTTTAAATTCCAGATGAGTGAATAAATGAATATGAATTTTACTCATGCTTCTTTATTACATATGTCATTTCTGCTTAGTTGAAATGTTCTCAACTAGAGTTTTAGTGATATCTTCTTCATTTAGGTATCTGACAGAAAATTCTCTGTGTTAATTGTAGTGTATAGTAGGGCCCATGGGGAATCTTGAGAAAGTACAGAAAGGTACAGGCATTTACACTGTGGAATTGCCACCTAAGGACTAACTTCAAATACCTTCGTCCTTCAGGAATGAAGTTGTATCTTAATTTTCCACCCCATGTAACCTTGTAGTCCAACAGTCCTAAAGTAAATTAAGGTGGTAGAATTTGGGGAATTAATTATGAACCAAAGCTTGACAGAGTAAGAAAAAAAGGTGAGATAATAATAGTTGTTTATTTTTCGGCCTCACAATAAGTAAATCACAATATTACAATAAGATTAAGACATTTTTTACCAAATCCTGTGGCTATCACTGCACATAATCTATGTTGGTTTGCTAGATTCTTCTTAAGCAAAGTACTGAGAAATCTAGGTATGCACCGCTGTGTCCAGCTTCCAGGACACAATAATGCTTTTCTTACCTAGTCATTCAAAGGGAAGCCAGGGCATCACTGCCAATGCTTGTCACCTCACTTATCCAGGTGACATTCTATGGACAAAGAGGGTATAAGATATAGAAAGAAATCTTTAATCATTGCCAACAAAGAGAACAAAGATTGTGCCTCTCTTTTTTTACATTGGGAACACTCACAGTCTCAGTTTCTGTGTTTCCTGGAAAGTGATAGTCCTCTGGCCTGTGTCTGATGCTACTCTTCCACTTTAGGCAAAAAATACTATTTATTGCTGAGTAGAATTCCATTGTGTCTGTATCCCATAATTTTGTGACCCATTCATCTGTTGATGGACACCTGGGTTGGTTCCATAATTTAGCTATTATGAATTATGCTGCTATAAACATGAATATACATATATTATTATAATATTCTGATTTCAGTCCCTTTGGAAAGATACTCAGGAGTGGTATAGCTGGATCATACAGTGGATCCATTTCCAGTTTTCTGAGTAATCTCCACACTGATCTCCATAGCAACTGCATTAATTTTCAATTCTCCCAAGAGTGTAGAAAAGTTCCTATTTCCCCATATCCTTGCCAGCATTTATTGTTGTTTGACTTCCTGATGATTGCCATTCTAATTGGGGTTAGGTGGAATCTCAGTGTAGTTTTGATTTGCATCTCCCTGATTGCTAATGATGTTGAACATTTTTCATATATGTATTGGCCACTTGTATTTCTTCTTTTGTGAAGTATCTATTTACACACAATGGAATTATACTCAGCAATAAGGAACAAAATTATGTCATTTGCAGAAAAATGGATGGACCTGGAGAACATTATGTTAAGTGAGATTAGCCAGTCACAGAAAGTGAAGGGTCATGTTTCCTCTCATATGAAAAAGCCAGGGAGTATTTGGGATATATGAGGGACTTTAGATGATGGAGAAGAAACTCCAGAGGAGCAAGGGAGGTGGTTTGGGGAAGGAAGGGGGGGAGAGAGAGTGAGAATGAATGAAGGAATCACTTCCACTGACATTATGTACATATGTGATAATACCAATGCCAATCTCAATATTTTGTATGGGGAATGGGGAGAGTGGGGAGGGAGCCAGGGTAGAGCCCACCAAGTGCTATGTGCATGTATGTCACTATCACTATGAACTACATTATGATGTGAGACTATAGTGCACCAATATAAGTATTTAAAAATACTCTTTAATACAAAATGAATGTAAAATTTATGCCAGAACTGTCTGATGCAGTTTTTCAATTTATTCAGGAGACTGCATTCGGACATTGTTGGTTAGAAAAGGCGTCATATTGAGATCTTTGAGGAAAGATGGAAGGAGGGGCTAGGAATATTAGAATAAGGAATATACCAATTATCTGGAAAGGCTTTGAATTTAAAGTTTTATTTAATTTATATTATTATTATTATTGAAATTTATAATTATAGACTGTAACCTCAATGTCAATTGAGCATGACTAACAGTGGCTTTTGGAGAAGGTTACTATAATGGTTTTGGAATTAGAATGCCCCTTAACCCACATGGAAACAAGGTAGCAATGTTGGAAGCAGGGCTTGGTTGCTAAGAAGGAGTCCCTGGGGGTGTGGCCTTGAGGATTATATAAGGTCCTCTCCTCCCCCTGCTCTGTCTCTTGCTCTGGCCTCCATGATGTGAGATCAGAGCCCTTACTCACCCTCTCTCTGCTTCCTGCCACTGTGCCCTGAGCTCCATGGACACCAGCCTCACAGAGCCAGTCACAGAAATCTCCAAAAACCGTGAGCAAGTAAATCTTTCTTCCTTTAAGTTGTGTGGTCAGTTGTTTTGGATTATAGCAATGAGAATATTGAATGAGACAGTTACTTTAAGAGCTTTCCTTTAAGTCTAGTATGTCAATGTGGCCTCCTACAAAGTGGCAGACTTCAGCTCTTCCCCTCTCATGGGAGTCTCGAGAGTTCCCAAACTCTGGGCCACCAGTTCCTTGATACCTGTAATGCTTTGGTCTGCACTGGTCAATCCACTGATCTGTCCCTTGCTGGCCTTGAAGGGCACCTTTGGCTCTTTTTTCCCCCTGTTCCTGTTGCTTAGGGTATGCTAAGATTTTGCTTGAATGCAAATCACCAGGGCTGGTCTTCTTGATGGCAACTTCCTTCTTTCCCTCTCTCAATTTCCTTTTGGGAAATGGTAGAAATATATCACTATAGACATAAACTTTCAGAGCAGAAATTTTATCACAAACTTTGGTGTATACGTATGTCATGAGAAAGCTTTGTTTGAAATGTAGAATCCTTGACTCTGTCCCCAAAAACTCTGAATCCTTTGATCTGAGGCCCCATTCAGAGGTCATACTGATGTGAAATGTGGAGGTTGGGCCAATACTTTGAGTTGTTAATTTGTTTTTTATTCTCTATGTTTCCGCCCTGCCTCTGTTCTCTACTTTCAGTCACTAAATAGCCGCTTCTCCTCTAGTTGTCTTAATAAAATATATAGCAAGGTGGAAAGAAGGGGAAAGTTTCTTTTCTCAAGACCATTTATTTCTAATATTCTTATTTCCTAGACCAGAGGATTTGAGATTATCATTTGCCTTTTTGGCCACACCACTGAAGATCTGGAGAGGACTCAAGAGGGAAGTATCTGCAGAATCATCTGGTTAATGAACACAGCTTTGCCAAAATCCCAAGCCCATCAGTGTGGAGAAAAATCAGTAGGCAGACAAGTCACCAGATCTGGAGGTTCCAGGTGTGTTTCGAGACCCACATGTCCATACAACCTAAGTGGGCAGTAGCCAAACACCAGCTGTCCCTCTACCCCGATGCCTTGAGACTTCACAGGACCCCAGTGTTCTGTGGCACAACGTGAGGTTGAGAAAAGTCTCTTGTGACAACCATATTGGGAATGTACTATTAGCTTCATTTATAGATAAGAAAAGTAAGGTTAGAGTGCAAACACCGGATGTGCAGGACTCCCTTTAACAAAATACCATAAACAGGTGACATTTATTGTTCATAGTTCTGGAGGCTGGGAACTCCAACATCAAGGTGCTGGCCAAGTTAACTCCTGGTAAGGGTTTGCTTCACAAGGTGTAGTCACTGTCTTCTTGCTGTGTCCTTATATGGAAGAGAGAGAGAGAGAGAGAGAGATATCTGGTGCCTCATCCTCACATTCTCATCCTTTTCTTACAAGGGCACTAATCTAATCATGGGGGTTCCACCATCATGAACTCATCTAACCCTAATTATTTTACATTGGCCCCATTTCCTATACTTACATGTTAGGGGTTAAGGCTTCAACAAATTAGCTGGTGGAGGACGCATACAGTCAGTCCATAACAAGACCAGAACCTGTGGTATAAATCAAAAGGCTACAATTTAAAACAATCATATGGAATTATGGAACATCAGAGTTTGTGGATGGAGACATTTTATGACTCCCATTGCAAAATCTGGATACAGACACAGTACCCTATGATTCTACTATTAATTTGCCACATATAAACTGCATGCACAGGTCAGCAGCTGCCATCCAGGGCTGAGGAGATATTGTGTCCTTTAACTTTCCTTTAGGGAGTTCTGAACCTGGACTTCATTCCACCTGACACTGGTTCTGGCTGAATCTCTACTGAGTAGACTGCAGGAGGAGTGATAGGTTGCCTGGAACTTGTGTCATAGTAAGAAATTGGAGGGTAGATCCTAGAGATGGGAACAGGAAATGGAATGAAGAAGTTGGGAATGGAGAATGTCTCTGAGCTCCAGAACTGTAAAGAGGGACCCTGTGTGGAGGGGAGGAGGGCACTAATACTGGCAATCACTTTGCAGAGAGGCAGTTTTAAGTCAAATGAAGCCGAATGCACCTCTTTAGTCTCAGGCATTGCTTATTAAGAAACATTCTACTTACCTTTGCCTCACAGCAAGGGCTTCTTCCTACATCTGTTCTGCCACCAGAACTCAGAGCCTCTGAGAAGGGAAAGCCGAGATCAAAGCCAGCACTCAGAGGAACAGAAATGAAGCCCTGAAGCAGGAAGGCCGGATGAGGATATGGAAACCCATTCCAGCACAGTTCCTGGCACCATGCTGCCCTCCCTGTGGTCTCTGTGCTGGAGTTATACATGGAATAGCAAGCAAGTCCTCATACTTGATGAGGTACTTACTATGTCTTGAAAATTACTTATTTTAAGCATAAAAATGAATTCGAATAGATTCAACATAATCTTCGTAAAGTGTCTCTCACTTATTTGTGCTCCTCCTGAACAGAGGCAAGAAATATTCATTTATGTTTGTTTAATTCCCCTTATTCTCATCCCTAACTTATACCTGAGCTTCATCATTGATTCCATCCCAATCTAAAGAATTCTGTTGATGGCTTGTCCTCCCCTTAGACACCATGAGATTCTTCCTTACTGCATTGATTCTTTGCTCCAAAATAAAAGTAAAGTGTGTAATTTAGGGAAAAGGCAGTAACAGAGAAATTAATAGGCTACTTGGATTTGCCTTGGAAAGAGTAAAGAATTGCAAAGGGAAAAAATTTCCCAAGCAAAGGAAAGAAAGATATGTGAATGAAAAGAATGATAAGAGATGAAGAATGACCCCAGTCCAGGATGTAGGCGTGGACTTTGGTATTGAAGGGGTAGAACAGGTATTGTTTGCAGCTGTGTGCCTAGCCAAGTATCAGTGGGTTCTGAATGAGACTCTCTTGGAGATTCAAGAAAGATGTCATTATAGATTTAATTTGGTTTTGATTAATTTCTGGAACTCCAAACTGTTAGGATGCGACCCATTTCAGAAGTTGTTTTAAAACAATAGGGGGCTAGCTGGGTTTGCCTGAATGGGAGAGAAAGGCCAAATTAACCTTAGCTAGGGGCTGAAACTGCATAAGCCAGGTACTGTTTTATCTGTGCAGCAGCCTGGAACAGATCCTATCCCCCCTGGACATGCATCCTACTAGTGATCACCCTCGCTATGTGTCACAGCTTGTGGGAGGTGGAGAACCACTCTCAAAGGGCACAATGCCTGCTGATTGAGGGAAGGAGGAAGCCCAATGGCTCCTCATCACCAAATCTTTCCATCCCTGCTTCATACCCATCTTTACATGGTGACTTGAAGACAGAATTCTTCCACTGGAGCCCGTCTCCCCTCAACTTCCTGAGAATTATGAATCTGCCTGATGCTGGGGCTGTATAGAGAGGCCCTTTGTTTACAACAACATCCTGGATAGCTTGGTTTTGTTTTAATGGCATCTTTTTCATCCTCAATCGAGAAGTCTGTCATAACAAGCTCCTATAAATTTCTGCCAGTGCTCCCATTTTACCACCTCCAGCCTTTCAGCTGTGATATAGGTCCCATAAATCTTGCTGGGACACATCTCTCCACACTCAGCACTGGGGCCGCCTCCTGCATACTCATCTGCCTTTTGCATTCCCTCCACCTCTTCCAGCCATGAATGGCTCAGCAAAAAAGGGCTGCTGCAGAGTTGAATCAGACCTTGTGGGGGCCACAGAGATGAATGGGATTTGGGACCTAGGGTGTAAGGGAGGGGAGGAAAGAAGAAGCAGGTCAGAGGCACTCAAGTCTCAGAGGAGCTAAATATTTCAGAACTTGGAATTGGCTAGAGATAGTTGCAGGGATGTTTGAGTGTGTGCATGTGTGTGTGCTTGTGCATGCTTTGTGCTGACAGATACACAGACCTCAGCAGGTTCCAGCAGCTCAAAGGATAAGACTTGTTTATTATTGATTTTCCTCCATGTTTGATTAGAACTGGAAATGGGGGAAGGAGGGAGAGAGGAGCTCTAAGCCCTGGGCATTTTTTGATGTTTGCAATGAATCAGGATCTTAATAGTATTTTACAAAGGAGGTATAATTCTAATGCCTTTCGTCTTATGTCAACTCGAGGTGTATTCTTCATATTTTCCTCACTGTGAAAAATGAACACCAGACCTGAGAACTCATGAAATCCCACCTGATTCAAAACACAGTAAATAAGTACATAAATAAATAATATATAATGAAAATGAATAATTAAGTGCAGCTGCTTCCCTCAGAAGACATTTACTGTTCACAGCTGCCCTCTGATGTCTCCGGCCAGCTCCTCTTCCCTGGGTCAGCTGAGGAAGAAGACCTTACACTTTCCCTTCCACCTCACTCTGTTTTTTTTCAGCCAAAACAATCTTTTCTCCACCTTGACTTTCCTAGGTCTATACAACAAAGAAGTTCCTCAGCAGGGAAGGGGGGAGAGAGAGAGAGAAAGAGAATAAGAAAGGCAGTGAATCAACCTCCTTTGAATTGTTTGGCATCTTTGCAAGTTTATATTAACTATCAGATAAAGTTGAAGTAGAAGAAAAGAGACAGGAAAAATATGGAGGTAGGATTAGAGAAAGTTCTGGAAGAGATGTTCCTTTCTTCCGCCAAACTTATGTGAGTACTGCACAGAGTTGCTTTGTTTCCTTTGTGCACAGTTGACTCTAAACTAATTTGCTCCCTTGCTATGCTCTTTTCATCTAAATGAATCCTAAAATCTTCTCCTGACCATAGACTGGAGTGATTTCTTTCAAGCTCCTAATATTTTCTCAGTTCACTCTTACTTCCCCTCCAGAACCTCTTACTACTAATGTCTTAGTCCATTTTGTATGCAGAAACAAAATCCCCAAAGCTGAATACTTTATAAGGAAAAAAGGTTTATTTAACTCACAGTTCTGGAGAGTCAAGAGCATGGTGGCAGTAGGCGCTCAGCTGTAGGGAGGACCTCGTGACAGAGGGCATCACGGTGGCAGGGACAGACACAGAAGAGATCCCATGGTGAGACAGGAAGCCAAGAGGTTCAGGGGTGGTGCCAGATTCCCTCATAACAACCCACTGTCACAGGCAATGAGATGTACCCGGAGAAAACACCCTTCCCTTCTAAAGACCAAATCATTTTCCATTACATGCTACTGTTTTTTGGAGGTGGAGAAGGATCCTGGGGATTGAACCCAGGGGCATTCTACCTCCGATCTACATGCCCACACCTATTTTTAATTAACTAAAATATTCATTCACTTATTTTGAAACAAGGTCTCCCTAAGTTGCTGAGGGTCTTTCTAGGTTTCTGAGGCTGTCCTTGAACCTGTGATCCTCCTGTCTCAGCCTCCAAAGTACTGGGATTCAGGCATGTGCCACCATGCTGAGCCCTACTTCTTAAAGGTTCCACCACCAGGACACCACCACACTGGGAATGGAGCCTCCAGCAGGAATCTCTGGGAAGCAAACTGTGCCCAGACCATAGCATGAGTCCTAATTTAATTCTACCAGTTTTTCTGTTGTCCTGCGCTAACTAGTTTTTCACAAAGGCTCAATCTGCATTACAGATCCTTAACACCTTTCAATTCTATATATATGACCACAGAGAATTCCCCTTACCTTGAAAGTGATTAGCACAAATATTTAGACAATTTATACCTCCCCTTCTCCACCCTATCTGACTCCCTTATCTCCAGTACTGCATTTCCACCCCTTCCCTTGGTATCCTAAGATCAATAAAACCCAGCACACTCCTATTAACAGGAACACCATATTCTTTAGCTCAAAATCTGAGATATAATTTTGAATCTTCTTTCACTTTCCCATCAATTATCATATTCTTTGAGATGCCTAGAATTTCATTCCAGATACCCTTACAATGTCTTGCTTGGCCAATTTTATACACATTCTCTATCTCCTCCACCCCCCTTAACTTGGCTATTGAAACTAGTCACTTCAAGCCGGGCGTGGTGGCACATGCTTGTAATCCCAGTACTTGGGAGGCTGAGACCAGAGGATCTGGGTTCACGACCAGCCTCATCTACTTAGTGAGGCCTCTGCAACTTAGTAAGACCCTGTTTCAAAATAAAGAATAAATAATCGGGCTGGGATTGTAGCTTGGAGATAGAATGCCCCTGGGTTCAATCCCCAGTACTGCCCCCCAAAAAAACCTAGTCACTCTAGTCACTTCATGTTTCCATCCATGCCGAATAGCTGTTATAAACATTTGACTTTTATTCCCCTATCTTATTCCCACCACCAGAATGAAAAAGCCCTCTTGTTGTAGAAAATCACTAAAATAATGGGCCCATCAGCAGCTTGCTGCTCAGGAAGACCAGGCACCAGATGCACTGTGTTTCCAGTTCCTGAGCCTCTGGAATCCTGCCCATTTTCCAATCTAATTTTAAATTCTTTCCATCAATTCTAAGAGCTACCTTATCAATATCCTTTCAGCAAATTCCTCTTTTTTGGGGGGGTAGCACTGGGAATTGAACCCATGGGCATTCTACCGCTGAGCTACACTCCTACCCCTATTTTATTTTTATTTTGAAACAGGGTCTCCCTAAGTTGATGAGAGTCTCACTATTTGCTGAGGCTGTCCTCGAGCCTGCGCTCCTTCTGTCTCAGTCTCCCAAGTACTGGGATTATAAGCATGCACCACCATGCTCGCCTAGCAAGTTCCTTTTTTAATTGAAGCAATACAGGTGGAATAACCACGTTTCTAGTTTCTTTAGTTTTGCTGTAGTATCTTGGGTCCTTGCTGATCCTGGATGCAAAGTACCGCTCAGGGCTAGCTGATTCCTAGAGATAACAAAGAACTCATTTGGAAGCATTTTGCAAACCAACCAATCCCGAGCCCTTTTCTCCAACCACCTTCCTAATGGGACACTGTTCCCCTGTGCTAATCACTTCAGAGTTTAGCTACCCAAGTGATTAGGGACAGCCCTTCTGCTTCAGAGCACACTGAAACTGTTTAAACAACCTGTTCCTAAACCTGCTTACCTCACCTTTCCTGCTCCTTCCCATGGAAACCATAATAAACACTCTTGACTATGTTTCCCCCTGCTCCTTCTGCCTCTTGCTTGACCCTGGTGCTCAGATGGCCTTGCCTCTCATTTCTAGGGATCTGTGAATATGAAAAACCTTTTTCCTTCTTGACCATCATTTTGTGCCTGTGTGTCTTACTAACCTTGATTAAAACAAGTCCCAGGTACACTTTTATTATTTATTTATGTGAATTGAACCCAGGGACATTCTACCTCTGACCTATATCCCCAGCCCTTTTTAAATTTTTTTGTTTTGAAACAGGGTCTTGTTAGGTTGCTGAGAGTGTCCCTAAGTTGCAGAGGCTGGTCTCAAACATGCGATCCTCCTGTCTTAGCCTCCCAAGTACTGGGATTACAGACTTGCACCAGCATGCCAGCTCAGGTATACTTTAAACATCAGGTTTGCTTCTATTATTTGCAACCTTGGCATAATTCACACATTACAAGGATTTCCAGGGTAAGGAGAAATATAAAACTATTTAAAAAGAGGGATTTTACTGAAAAACAACAAAAGGATCCTCGTAGATGTCTAATATTAGGAAATAAACAACAAATGAGCCACATGAGATTTGGACCAAGAAAGTTGGGACTTAAGGCTCTCCCCACCATCTCTAAGGGTTTTGATGGCCTATCTTCTCTGATCCTCTCTGGCAATCTGCCCCTCTACCATCTTCCTCTCTGATAGTTGGCTTTCTTTAATTATTCATTAGCATGTGCACAACCCCAAATGGCTTACCCAGTCTAATCTTTCAGTTCAAAAACCCAGCACAATGATGTAGCTCAGGACTCAGAAATTTTTAGCTCACAGGCCAAATCCTGATTGGTAACTATTGATCTAAATATATTTTATTGGAATGCAGCCATTCCCAGGAATTTATGTATTATCTATGTCTGCTTGCAGGCCACAATAACAAGAGTGGAGTAGCTGTGAGAGAGTGACTGGCTTGTAAAAGCAAAATACCATCTGGCTCTTTATAGGAAAAAAATTATGTTGTATCACTCAGAAATATCTTGCTGAGTTGATGGCGAAGGAATGAATCTCTAAGCAAAGGAAGTTGAAGAGAAAAAAATTAATTATCACTTCTACATTAAGACAAACTCATCACTTTTATCTTACTGCACACAAAGCATATGATAGTTACCCATTTCTTTCTTAAATAAAAACTAAGTACTGTTGCATAGCTTTTGAAGTCATCCCCATTGTATCTCACTGATCTTATGTGCAAGCTCCTCTCCCTCATGCCCATCATAAATCACACCAGACATCAGACTTTAGTGGCTTAGCAAGCAAAATGAGAACAGAGGAGAGAGATGGGCTAATCAGGTCACAACCTGGGGCATGGACTCCCTGCAAAGGCAGCTACCTGGTCTAATGTTTAATGTTCAAAGGAGTGTGTGACTGCTGTCTGGTTAGGAAAAGTCTGTGCAGGCCATTGAAGACAAAGCCCAAGATTACCTGCCCCATCTCCTAAAATGATGCACGACACTGAACTTGCAAGGACTAGACCCTATGTGCAAAGTAAGATGCTATCTGTATACAGCTGGTATGTAATGTAGAACTCAGGATGGGCTAGCAATGGATAAGTAGCCAGGCATGCTCAGGTTCATGGTCAGCCCAATGAGGAACAAGTCCTAGAGAGATACAAAGGTGAAAGTAACCTAAACTTGTGGAAGAGATGCGAGGAGAATTTTAATCAGATTAGTGTTTAGTAAGCAAGCCTGAGACCATAATTACTCCCATTACCTTCATACCTGGTTGGAGAGAAGCAAGGCTAATACTCAGCTCTAAATGACAGCTCCTGAGCACAGGCTTCATGCCTGGCCCCAGTCAGAATCGGCCAAGCAATGGAATGCTGCTGAGCCTGCAGATGACAGGAATCAATGGCTCCAGCTGAGGTGGGCTGGCAGAAGTGAAGTATTATATTATTTACTTATTTTTTACTATTGCACAATATGAGCCTTCCAGTGCACATGGATTTATCTCTGTCTTATCAATAAAACCACTGCATTCATCTGAATCTAAGAATCTGTACTATTTCACCCACCTATAGAGCTTGCCCTTTCATTGTTGTTTCACAAAGCAAACTCTGAGACTCTATCATGTACAGGATACAATGCAAAAGGTTGGAGACATAGGTATGAGGTGCAGGGTATGGGTTAAGAAATGTTCCAAAGGAAGCCGGACAGGGTGGCACACATCTGTAATCCCAGACCTCAGGAGGTTGAGATAGGAGGATCACAAGGCCTGCCTCAGCAACTTAGCGAGACCTTCAACAACTTAGCAAGACCCTGTTTCAAAATAAAAAAATATAATGGGCTGGGGATGTAGCTTAGAGGTAGAATGCCCCTAAATTCAATCCCCAGTACAAAAGAAAAAAAAAAGTCCCAAGGGGACCATGTTTCTTTATCCTAAGGAGCCTTTCTGATGCAAGCCCTCTTATCTGGAAGCTGTCAGAAATGCAAATTATCCACTAGTTAGTTGTATTAGAGTTGCTTCATTTGTAAGTAATAGAAATGCAAATCAAATTGACTTAGGCAAAATAAAATAAATGTCAATATGAATGTTAACATGAATGTAAATAAATTAGAAAAGAAAATAAGTGAGCAATTTAACTGAAAAGTCCATGGATATAGCTCAGAAATGAGCCCTTTCAGCTGGGCATGGTGGCGCACGCTTGTAATCCCAGTACTTGGGAGGCTGAGACTGGAGGATCCGGGTTCGCAGCCAGCCTCAGCTACTTAGTGAGGCCTTCTGCAACTTCCTAAGACCCTGTATCAAAAAAAAAGAATAAAAAATAGGGCTGGGGGTGTAGCCCGGAGGTAGAATGCCCCTGGGTTCAATCCACGGTACTGCAAAAAAAAAAAAGAAAGAAAGAAAGAAAGA
Source organism: Glis glis (assembly GCA_004027185.1). Taxonomy (NCBI): domain Eukaryota; kingdom Metazoa; phylum Chordata; class Mammalia; order Rodentia; family Gliridae; genus Glis; species Glis glis. The sequence goes on along the minus strand of PVJS01015654.1, from coordinate 21,417 downwards.
AAAAAATGAGCCCTTTCCAGGCATGGCTGTTCTCAAATGATATGAGGATGAGTTCTCTCTCTTGCTCTTTTTCCTCCTGATGATCATTTCTTTCTGGAAACTCACTCATCAAACCCATATAGACACCTCAATCCTTCCTCAAGTTACTGTCTTGTATCCTGTGTCCTACTCTGAGTCTTCTTGCTCCACATCATGGACCTTGCTGTTTTCATCTTCTTCTTTATAATGGTGTCAAACTTAACACTAAGACATGCAAAGAGGGTGTAGCAACACAATGTTGGCAGAAGCGAAGTGTGCTGGTTGTAAGGGAGTCTAGCTCCAGAAGTCTGGTGTGGTAAGCTCATCTGATTTTAGGGGCTGGCTCAGGCGTGGTCACTCTGCAAGTTATGGCACATAATCTAAGTACTGCTGCAAACAGTGGGGAGGTTCAACCTGATGCATCTACTCTTACAGACAAGACATGGGGGTTAAAGAGTCTAAAGTGTGGTCTATACAATGAAAAAAGAATGGTTATTACTCTGACTTCTGGTAGTGGTAGTCAGTGTGGAAAAGGAGGAGGAGGAATTCTCATTGTTGATTGCAGAATAGGTCAATTTTTAAAAATGCATCTTATTCACTGATTGTCTAACACATACATGCCTTGCATCCAACTTGGGATTAGAAACTGTTAAAGGGCAGACCCATGCATTCAGACCCTTCTGCCTTTACACACAGCCTGCTCTCCCCTCACCCGAAAACTCAAAGTGGGGCATAAAACTGTATAATGAGCAATTGAATGAATAATTGAAACGTTTTTCTCTGGCCAGAGTCTGGTCAAGTATGCAGCGTGGACATCAGCAATAAGCCTGCTTTTGAGTACATTTTGGGTCCAATTTCATCCTAATTATGTAACCCTAAGCAAATTGCTTAATAATTACTATTGCTATTTCTTCATCCATAAAAGGGGGATAATAAATGCCATGTGAGATGTTTGTAAGGATTAAATAGTGAAATAATATATAGCAGCTGGCACTATAATGTATTGTTCCTTAGCATGGTTTTTGGCTTAGTGGAGACATTTAATAAATGGTTCACTATTATTATTTAGTCTGCATTTTGACATGATTTAGAACTGTTCAATTTGGCTATAATCAGTGCCTTTTCAATGTATGCATGCATTATGAAATAAAAATATCAACTTGGCATTTAGAAGAAAAACAGTGGATCGGAATTAGCAAAGATAGAAATCTCTAAGGATGGTCCTTCCTTATATTTATGGATTTCTGATTTGTCATCTGTAGTGATCTGGGAGACAGTAAGGCAGTTTCTACTGAGATGTTTGCTCTTCCCTGTCAAAAGTAATTCTGAAGTGTTAATTCTTTTTCCTTTTCTGTTTTGAGATTGCTGTGTTGCTTGCTACATGCTTCTAAAAGAATAGTTTCCTCTCAGTTTCGGTTGGACTTACAATTACTTCTTTTTTAATAAAATAACATTACTGGTGGGAGAAGCAAAGTTTTTTATTTGTGTCGCTTCCCAAATATGTCCCTATGGCACATGCTTGAAGGCCATTTACATCAATTAAGAACAGTGAGCACAGAGGGGACGTGACGCTAACCTCCTCACCACTACAGACGTGCTCCACATTGTTATGTAGGGAGCACTCGTGTTCGTCTCCGCCTCGGTGTCACCCTCGCCCACAATCCATTCGAAAGATTACATTTTATTGAGCCATTCACAGTATGCATAGTATTATGAATCAAGGTTATTTCTCATAGACTTTTTCCTTTTAGTAGTATTCACAGCTGTAATTTTAAAAAATGGTTGATTTATTCTTAGTTTTTGTTCTATATCCCCTTTGGAGTAAATTCAATAGGAAAGAGGGGAGTACCAAATCTAAAAATGCCTCGTGGTGAAATTAATCAGAGCCTGTTTCTGTCTCTAGGGACCATCCATTTATCTAAAGGGAAACAGATTGATGTGATTAATCTCTGCAAGTGGGGAGACTCTACAGTCTCAGGACCCATCTGAAGTGCTTAGAAACTGCGACCCAGAGACCTGTAAGAACCAAGCACCTACCATCTTGGCCCAGGGTCCATAGTTCCAACTTTTGTCCATTTCTTTCTGTGAAAGCGTTGAATAGTTCTAGTGAAATATAAAAAGTCAATATCACATAAAACTTCCAAGGAGGCTTTGCTACCTGGTTTTGGAATCATTACACATGACTTCCACGTGCCCTTCTCCTAGGCCCACATGCTTTCTCAGAGCAGAACACAGTTATCACACAGTTTAGCACCCCCAGCCCCTGTTATAGAGGTGGTTTTGTATTGGCAAATAATTCATTTTACTATTTTTCACTAGTCTAGCACATAGTAGTTACCTCAAAAAAGTTGAATTACTCAGAATCCAAATGTCCAGGCAACATAACCTTGAATAAAAGTTAAAACAACTTTAAGACCCCACTCACCAACTATCTCCTATACATCCATAGCCCTAGGGACTTCTGGGGTTGTTCAGATAGCACTACTCATGGCTCATCTGCTGCCTTCCCAAGAGGTCAGCCCATGGCACTTTAACTTAAATTAGTCTACTGTGTTGTAGTAGTTTGTTAATATGTATTCTACTCCTTTGAAATCATTGATGTGCAGCACACTTGATAATTTTTCTAACACTACTAGTGTTTGTGACATAATTCTTGGGAGGTGGGAAAAGATGGAAGGTTCATAAAAGAGGAAGAAAATCTATCTGGAGGTACTATCAGAATCTCTGGGAAGTGGGTGTGTTTTCAAGTATCCCCTAGGGGATTATGGTTTACCTCCATCCTACGTAGATTTGTGTATTGGAGAAGGCAACCAGAGTTTGTTTGTTCATTTACCTCCTAGTTTTTTGATGCATCTGGCATACAATAGATACACCATGTGAGTTAGTTAAGTAGTTACACTATTACTAGCTAGTCCAGAAGGAAGTGGGCAAGACAAGCCTAAGTCTGTATTTGTGGGAAGTGAGGAAAGAGAACTAACATAAATATGTTTATCCAACAAGTTCTAGCACCTTGAGGCAGTGTGGCTTTAGTGTAAGGGAATCTGGGACCTGAGAAAATTCCCTAAAACAATAATCTAAATTGAATAAAGAAAACTGACAACTACTCTTCCCTATTTGACATTTGCTCAATCCCAGTGCTACATGTGTTTCTGCCTTTTTCTTCTTTTCTCTTCCTCAAGATTCATCAGTCTATAACTGCGGGTTTGAACTGGTGCACCTTGCCAAAACAACCCACGCATAATTAAAAGCTTATGCTGTGATTTAAGACACAGTAATCCAGGAAACAACATTAGGAGCATCATTCTACATCCTTAGCTGTATAAACTTGTCCAGTTCTAGTCCATGTCAGCAATGTACCTCCCTGTTGTCAGTGTTTCTGCTGACTATGTTATGGTTTGGATAGAGAGAGTACCTGGAAGAGCTCATGTATTGGCAGTGCAGGAATGTTCAGGGGCGAAATAATTGAATCATGGGGATTCTAATCTCATCAATGGATGAATCTATTGATGGATCAATGGATTTATTGGGTGGAAAGGTAGGAAAATAGGGAATGGCTGGAGTAGGTAAGTCACTGGGGAGTGGCCTTGGGCCTCCCACCACCTTGCCTTGAGCTCTGCAGACATGACTCAGCCTAACATGGACTGAACCCTCTGAAACCTACAGAACTATGAGCAAATAAACGTTACTTCCTTTAAGTTGTGGTCATCAGGTATTTGGGGTTACAGCATTGAGAACACTGACTGAAACAGACTATGATCTTATTCTTACCTTGTACGTACATTCACAGCCAAAGTGCTTGAAAGAATGTTCTGATCTTGCTGTCTTTATCAACCAATCATTGCCAAAACCTATTAAAACTTGGTTTCTGCCACCACCATGAGGGTAGTAGTGGTTTGCTGGTAATTACAAGTGGAACAGATACACAGGGCAATGGAAGCTCTACCTCCTTTCCTTTCCTCCCACCTCTGCTGGCATGCTGCTCCGTCTCTTCTGGCGAGTCTTCGTATTCTCCCTGCACACTGCACATCAACTTTGTCTTCTGGTCTGTCCTTAGACCTCTCTCCTCAGTGCATGCCTTCCTTGGGTGATTTCACAAAACCTCTGACTTCAATGATCCCCAAAGCTGCATCTACTCCTAACTTCACCCCTGAGTGCCAGACCCCAATGTACACCAACTCTTTTACTTCATAGCATCAGGGTGACATACAGGGATACTCCTTCTTCCAGGTAATGGATTATTAAAATTCTGAGAGTCAGAAGGAAGGTACAAAAGAAAGAATGCTGTTCTTTGCCCTTCAGGTGACCTCCCATGTCACACAGATACCTTGATGCACCCACCCCACTGAATCTCCTGCTTGTTGCCTTTTTGTGAGGGGGGTACCAGAGGCTGAACCCAGAGTCATTCTACCTCCAAGCTACACCCCCAGCCTTATTTTATTTTTTCATTTGAAACAGGGTCTCGCTTAATTGCTGAGGGTCTTGCTAAGTTGTTGAGGCTAGCCTCAAACCTGCAATCCTCCTGTATCAGCCTCTGAAGTACTGGGATTACAGGCATGCACTACCACACTTGTCTTTATTTTTCTATCTCTTACTCATTTCCCAACCTGAAGCTCTATTTAGCCACATCCCTGAAATCATCCAGAGAAAGACCCAATAATGGTTCTATTCTGGAAGCAGACAGTGGATCTGAATTCTTTAGAATGGAGTATGAACAAGGCAATGCACTTCCCATTTGATAATGTGTGTCACTTCTCACAATATAACTTCAGTACATTTTTATGTTAAAATGCTCCTCCATCCACCATGGTTAGAATTGATGAAGTAATGTATAGTTCTTGGCACTCTAATGTATAATTTCCTAGCGTAGTTCCTGATGCAGAGAAAATGTTTAAAAATGATTCACCATTTTAATTAACTCTGCATTCTGATATTTTTGGAACTATTTAAGTTTGGCAGTGAATAGTGTCTTTTCATTGAATGAGCTTTGCATTAGAAAGATCAGTTCAGCATGTATTAGTATTTATTGGAAGGGGAGAAGATACCCGGTTCTACCACATGTATTTGCAGCAGTTAACGAAGTGCTCACACATGGGTTACTACAGCATCTCAATTTCAGCACATGCAAACCAGAGCCTGGTCCAGAACCCGTCCTCCTTGGCTAAATTGATCACTGCCATTATCCAGATTAGGAGTCATCTCACTATATCCATCCTTCCCATATCTAGTGAGTTACCAAATTGTACATATACACAGCTTATTTTCTATTTCCCCTCTTGTCATTGCCTTAATTCCACCTTCTAAAAATAGCTGATAATAATGCAGTTTAGTGTGCTATGTACTTAATATACATTATCTAATTTTATCTTCACAAAGAAGCTATGAAGTATGCATTATCATCCCCATTTTACAAATGAGCAAGCTGAGACTAAGAAAGCTTAACTGACTGCCCAGTATCCCTCAGGTAGGAGGTGGCAAGTCACAATTTGAACATAGGCTTGTCATGTCTGAGCTTGCCTTTTTTTCTTTCTTTGTGGTACTGGGGATTGAACTCAAGGGCATTCTAACTCTGAGCTACATCCCTAGCCCCTTTTTTAAATTTTTTCTTTTTAAATAGGATCTCGCAAAGTTGCTGAGGGTCTCCTTAATTTTCTGAGGCTGGCCTCAATCCTTTGATCCTCCTTTCTGAGCCTCCCAAGTACTGAGATTACAGGTGTGTGCCATGGCACCCAGCTCAGAGCTTGGTGCTTAATCACTATCTTATGCTTCCTTGGCTGCCATGGTGCCACCTATTTTCTCTCTTTTCCCTTGACAGATGCCTACTATTTATTTTGGTTTTTTTTTTTTTGCAGTACTGAGGATTGAACCCAGGGGCATTCTACCTCCGAGCTACACCCCCAGCCCTATTTTTTATTCGTTATTTTGAAACAGGGTCTCACTAAGTTGCAGAGGCCTCACTAAGCAGCTGAGGCTGGCCGCGAACCTGGATCCTCCTGTCTCAGCCTCCCACGTACTGGGATTACAAGTGTGCACCACCACGCCCGGCTCTATTTATTTTTTAAGGGTGAAATAAAGTAGAGAAGACTACTTTACACACAGAAGACTCTTTTCTTCCTGGTATCTTTTGCCCGTGGTCATGGGAGCTTTCTGTGTTTTCTCATAGCACTTCATACCTATATATGGTAAAATATCTACTGCATATTACTCTATTCTTCCTGGGATGATATTTTGGACTCTTATTCATGTTGTTTTCCACTATATCACTTGACTCTTTCCATATTAATTAAGTTAGAGTGGCCTTTATTCAATGATTCTGACACAAGATGAAAAACAGAATGCATAGGAAGAAAGGGATCTATTTCTAGCCTTTGACTTTCAAAAGCCCAACCCTCTGGTGGAAAAGGAAAGAGCTATGTTGTGAAAACATCTGGAGAGTAAGAACCTTGATTTCCTTCCCCCACCTAGATAAGCATTTCATTCTCTGGATAGAAAGAAGCTCTTTGGAGATGATGGTAGGTTGAAATAAATTCTGGATAAGGGAGGCTGGAGGCAGCTCTTTTCCATGCACCCACATGGGAGACTGGAAGGGGATAATGGAATCCCATGTTTGAAACATCAGAGAATTGGTAAACATTATCTACTCTGCTCTAACTATTGAGCGTCTCTCTTGTGCCTGGCACTATTCTAAGTGTTGGAGACAGAGCAATAAAACAAAACAGGAAGCCGGGAGTGGTGCCACATGCTTGTAATCCCAGTACTTTGGGAGGCGGAGACCGGAGGATCCGGGTTCGCGGCCAGCCTCAGTTCTCTCCCTGTCTCTCTCTCTCTCTCTCTCTTTCTACCTAGTGAGGCCCTCCGCAACTTCGTGAGACCCGGTTTAAAAATAAAGTATAAAAAATAGGGCCGGGGGCATAGCGCAGAGGTAGAACGCCCCTGCGTTCAATCCCCGGTATCGCAAAAAAAAAAAAAAAAACAGGAGAGATTTCAGCCCTCAGATGACAGGATCTTGACTAGACTCACTGGGTGTTGTTGAGTGTGGCTTGGGACAGGAGTTGTGGAAAGATGGCAGCACACTGGTGAGGCATCTAGAAATGTTTGATACAGCTGGGGCCTTCCCAAGCCTTGTACTTGGATGTGTTAGTCAGCTTCTTGTTACTGTAACCAAAATACATGACAAGAACAGCTTGGAGGAGGAAAGATTCATTTTGGCTTATTGTTTCAGAAGTTTCAGTGCATGGCTGGCTGACTCCATTTCCCTGGGTCTGAGGTGACACAGAACATTGTGGTGGAAGGGCATGGCTGAGGAGAGCTGCTCAGCTCATGGAAGGAGAAGAGAGAGAAATGAGAGAGAGAGAGAGAGAGAGAGAGAGAGAGAGAGAGAGAGAGAAGATAAAGCCTTCCAGGGGATATCACCAGTGACCTACTTCCTCCAACTGGGTCCCACCTCTCAGCAGTCCATTCAGCTATTGATGGGTTAATCCACTGATGAGGTTACCGTCCTCATGATCCAATCATGGTCTCAAAGCCCCACCTCAGAACCTGGCTGCACTGGGGACCACACTTTCAACATGTGAGCTCTGGGGTCATTCAGATCCAAACCACAACACTGGAGAAACAACACACTCCATAGTTGAGGACATCAGAAAAAGGACACCTTGGCAAGATGGCAGTGTGGCTAGATGAAGACACAGAGGGGATGCTGAACCCTACATACCATAGAGATATGAAACACATCTCCTCAAACAGCTAAGATTTCACAAAAACCCTAGTTAACTGAAATTGTATTTCTCTTATCTTGGTAGAATGATAGTACAGAATAAAAGTTACCTGAGTTTTAAAAAAGTAAAGAAAGTTGTATTTGTTCACCTCATATGACAGTAATTTGATATTTTTGCCTTCTTGTTACCACAGTCCTCGAGTTCTCAGAGCACATCATTGACTAGGTGAAGCCATAGTTGATACGTATGTGGAGTGTTGTACACATATTCATTCAATTGGTCCTTTTTCACATTCACCGAGTCTAATTTTTTAGGACTGGCTAGGTATATAACAGAGGAAAAGATAGGTCCCTCTACTCAGAATCTCACCTATGATTTATATTTTAAGCAAGAAGTATGCCAGAAAGCACATGTAGAAGGAAGTAGCCCTCTTCCCCTCTCTGTCTCAGGGAGATAATAGTTCTCTTGTTTCATTTTAGTTTTTGTGGATGTTCACATATTTCTAGTCTATTAATTCTCTCAAAGCTCAAAGATTTTCTATCAATCCCCTGCCACCCCTTCTCCATACCAAGGAGTCTCCTGGATGGCGTTTTCTAGGCCTTGTAGCTTTTTCTAAACCAACACGGGAAGATTTATGCGGACACACCTTGCTTTTAACACAGTTGCTCAATTAGAAGGTCTTAAACCACAAAGACTGGAAAGAGTAAATGTGTTAGTGGCAGCCCCTACACATTGGGCTAGCATAAATAACTTACAGTGTATCTTGCTGCTCTTCAAAGGCTGCTAATCCGTAATGTTAATTGTGAAAGAGAGACCTCAATGTTCCAGGAACCAGTTCCTATCTGCTCAGCAGATATGCGGCTGTTTCTTAGAAATACTTTCACTTAATATAAATAGTTTGCTTTTTAAATAGTTCAGTTTTTAATGTTGCTTTCTCTGTGAGGAGCTCAAAGGCTGCCAGAAAAGTAAACATGAATAGCAGAGCCAACTACTGAGGAAGGCAGATCCTTGAAGTCATTCCATGAAAGCAAAGCAAGTCAAAACTCCCAAACCCCTCCTTCCAAAGCAGGAAGAAAGGAGGGAGGAGGGAAGGTAGGGACAAATGAGGAAGGAGGAAGGAAAGGAGGAGAGGAGGGAGGAAGAGAGGAAGGTGGATGGGAGAGAGGAAAGGAAGAGGAAGGGAGGAAGGGAGGGAGGGAGGGAGGGAGGGAGGGAGGGAAGGAAGGGAGGGAAAGGGAAGAAAGAAGAAATGTATACTAGGCTCTTCTGCAGCTTCTCCCTCTGGCCAGGCTCGGGAAGATGCTCATCAGCTCATCAACGTCACTTCTGAGATGATTAAAGCGGCATCTTAACTGCTTTCTGAATCTCTACTCTCAGACACCTCCAAATCCATTTTACACAGAGTGAGCTATGACTGTTCTTCCTAAATTTCACGTCTCTGTTTCCTCCTGTGGATCCCTTTTCTACGCATTATTAATGTTGCCCTGGGAGATGCTTTTACTTATAAGTCTGTCTCCTTCAAATACAGGACCATACAGAGTGGTTGCCACCAAAAATTCTGCTTTATTCCTGTTTTCCCCATTCCTTGGAGATCCTGTGGTAGAGAAAAACACACACTCTGTGGATCATTCCTCAGTGTTCCAGTGTGGCACATGCCATAGCGATACCCCACACACCAGCCCTCACTCCTCCTTTCCTTATTTGCCCATGCTGCATCCTGCTTACAGAAAGCCTGCCCGTCTTCTTCCACTAGGTCTCCAAGATTCCACTCAGGGTTCATCTCCTCCAAAGCCTTTGTCAGCACGCTGGGCATGCTGTGCTGCTCTGTCTGTGAAGCTTCACAACCTCTCAGGAACATTCCATATTCGCCACTTTGCATTGTTAATTAACAAGAACAAAGAAAGGAAAAAATCTTGTATGTTGTATATTTTCCTGACATCACAAATATTTTTTGCTTCCACCATTATATTTTGAAAAATTTCAAGCTCAATGAAAAGTTCAAAGAACTGTATAATAGCCAGGCATGATAGCACACACCTGTAATCCTAGTACTTGGGAAGCTGAAACAGGAGAATCACAGGTTCAAGGCCAGCCTCAGAAACTCAGTGAGACCCTCATCAACTTAGTGAGACCCTGTTTCAAAATTTAAAAAAGAAATTTAAAGGCTGGGATGAGGGGTGTAGCTTGGAGGTAGAATGCCCCTGGCTTCAATACCCAGTACCAAAAAAAAAAAAAGAATTGTACAATAAAAACATGTATGTGCTTTACCTGGGATCACCAGTTGTTAATGTTTCCCACATTTCCCTTCTCTTTCTCTCTTGCTGTCTCACCATTTTTACCCCTATCTGTTTATGTATTTGTGCATTTTTTTTTTGCAGAATCATTCTTTAAAAACTACAAATCTCATGATACTTTATCCTCAAATAATCCAGCATGCATGTGCTACAAAAATAACATTTCCCAATATGACCACAATATTAACACATCCAATAAGATAAACAATAACCTTTTAATATTATATAATGTACAGTATGTATTCAAATTTCCTAATTGTTATAGTAACCATAAAAATCTAATACAACAATAAAGGCCATTTTTGGAACAATTGTTGTATTAGTTTCCTATGGTTACTATGACAAGTTCCCATAAACTTAGTGGACAAAAAACAACACAGATCCATTTTCCTACCATCTGGAGGTCAGAGGTTCAAAATCAAGCTACGAACCAGCCTGTGTTCCTCTCTGGAGGCTCCAGAGGTTCCAGGGAGAGCCCATGTTCTTGCTTTTTCAGCTTTTAGAGGCACCTGCAATCCTTGGCAGATTGTTCTCTTCTATGTCAGAGCCAGCAATGACCCTTGAGCCTTTCTCACACTACCTCACTTTGACATTTAAAGTACCTAGGGGTTAGGTGGACATCTCAGGGTGGATCATCATTATTCTGTCTGCCACGTTCTGCTGTCTGCCCCTCCCACCAAGATTAACATCAGTCCCACATGCAAAATACTTTCACCTCATCCCAGCACCCTTGCAAGTCTACCCATTAAGCATCATCAATATCAGATAGGGATGAAGCTCTGGCTATGAAATGCTCTGGGACAAAAGTCTCTTCTACCTGTGGACTTGTGGAGCTCAAGGAAAAAGTTATTTTTTCCCAAAATACAATGATGGGACAGGCATACAAGAATAGTTATGGACATTACCATTCAAAAAAGGGATGCAATGGTAGGAACAAAGAAGGCTCCAGTCACAGCAATTTTAACAGTCCACTACAGACTAGAATTAATTCTCTGGGTCTTGTGACTCTGTCTTCTGGGATTCAGGCTCTGTCCTCGGAATCATCCTTCCCTTTTTATGAAAGGTAGCACATGTCTGCAGTCAGGTAATTTCATCAGCCTCTCTTTAGTCTGTAGAACTTTAGACATCTGACAGTCTTCTTTTACTTGGTACTCTGTCTTTACTTTCTTTCACCTCTCGCAACACACCTTCATCAGTGCTCTGGGGCACACTCTGCTCATTTATGAATCTTCATAACCTCTCAAGACCCCATCATTCACTACTTTGCAATGTTAATTAACAAGAGCAAAAAAATAAGAAAATTTTCTGTTATACATTTTCCTGATATTTCAAATGTTTCTTTTTTCTTCCAGCAATTTATTTTGAAAAATTTCAAGCCTCTGTAAAAAGTTCAGGCTGGCAACATTTGTTTTGTTTTATTTTTTATTTAAATAATGTTTACAATATTATTCTATATAATTACCAGACATGTAAAAAAATGTTACTGCTATCTTTACTATCATAGAGAATAAATGGGGGGACAAGATGTCCCCTGAAACTCCCTTGCAACATTCTGGCTGGTATGAAATTACCCCAAACCTTGCGTGCCTCTGGTGTATGTCACAGAGATTCACTGAATTAGAAGAGAGGTTTCTTCCATCTGTTCTGATCTCTGCTGAGGGGGAGGGGGATCCTCTAGTCAAGTACCTAATCTCTTCTATTGACCCTCTGACTTACACTCTGACTTTTCAATCTTTTAAGGATCTACCCTAAGGTTATGCAGCCACATCCCTGGCTTTCTCTCCAGAGCATGCTTTCCTGACACAAATCTCCTAATTTTAACATTTTTTAATAAGTTGGGTAGGCTGATAATTTCTCAATTACTCAGTTCCTTTTTACTTAACAGGTCTCCCCACAATCTACCTCTTTCCTCTCATGATTTTCTATGAGCGTTGAAAGAAACCTGACTATACTTTCAGTGTTTTGCTTGTAAATCTCTTCAGCTAAATGTAAAGTTTAACAGCATAAAATGTTTTGTGCATGAATGCAGAACAAAATGCTGTGAAAGAACCCTCTTGCCTGTGGTCCCCAATAACGAGATCCTCATTTTCTTCTGGGCCCTCAAGGACAGAGACTTTGATATCCATATTTCTATCAATAGTCTTTTTGAGGCAATCTAGGATTTTTCTCTGTTGCTTTTAAAAATTCTTCCAGACTTTTCCCATTGCCCATTTCCAAAGTCATTTCCTCATTTACAGGTATTTGTTAAAGCTGCATTCCACTTCTGATACTAACATTTCTATTAGCTTCCTGTTACTACTGTAACAAACTACCACAGGTTTAGCTGTTTAAAACAACCCAGTCATTGTTTTATTAATGAATTTAATAAAATTCAATTGTTTTATTTATAAATTTAGTAATTCATTATTTTACTCTTCTGGTTTTTTTTTTTTTTTGTGAAACCGGGGATTGAACACAGGGGCGTTCTACCTCCGCGCTATGCCCCCGGCCCTATTTTTTATACTTTATTTTGAAACCGGGTCTCACGAAGTTGCAGAGGGCCTCACTAAGGATAGAGAGAGAGACAGACAGACAGACAGAGAGACAGAGACAGAGAGAGAGCTGAGGCTGGCCGTGAACCCGGATCCTCCGGTCTCTGCCTCCCAAAGTACTGGGATTACAAGCATGCGTCACCATGCCCGGCCTATTATTTTACTCTTCTGAACTTCAGAAATATGAAATGGTTGGCACTGGGCAAAGATCAAGTTATCTGTAAGGCTGTGTTTCTTTCTGGAAGTTCTAGGATAGAAAATGTTCTCTTAACTTTTCCAGTTTCTAGAGGCTGCCCACATTTCTTAGCTCATGACCCCTTTTAATCACCAAAATCATCAACGGTTAGTGAAATCTCTCTCACATTGTATCACTACGATAGTCTTTTTCTGCCTCTGTCTTCTACTTTAAAAATTGCTTGTGATATGGTGGGTTCGTCTGAGTAATCTAGTGTAATATCTTTATTTTTAATATACTTTTATTGGTGCACTGTAATTTTACATCATAAAGAGTTTCAGAGAAATAGGAGCATACTGCACACAGCACTCGGCTCCCTCCTCCTCCCCACACACATTGTTGAGATTGGTGTTGATTATGTCATAGATGTACATGGCATTATTTGAACTGTTTCTTTCAACGAGTCTCCTTCCCTCCTTCCACACCTCCCTAATCCCCTTCCACTATTCTACTTGTATCTCTTCCCATTTATCTGAAGTCCTTTTTGTTTCCCAATTTCTCTTTAGCTTCCACATATGAGAGAAAACATACAACTCTTCACATTCTGAGACTGACTGATCTCACTTAGCATAATACCCTCTAGTTGTTTCTATTTTTCTGTAAATGACATAATTTTGTTCTTCTTTATGGCTTAGTAAAATTCCATTGTGTGTATAACCCACAGTTTTGTAATGCATTCATCTGTTGATAGACAACTACGCTGGTTCCATAATTTGGCTATTGTGAATTGTGCTGCTATAAACATGGATATACATGTATCACTAAAATATTCTGACTTCAGTTTCTTTGGAAAGATACCCAGCACTGGTATGTCTGGGTCATCTGGTGTTTCCATTCCCAGTCTTCTGAGAAGCCTCCACACTGATCTCCATAGTGACTGTACAAATTTGCAATCTCACTAACAGTGTATAAGGATTCCTCTTTCTCCTCATCCTCACCAGCACTTATGATTATGCTTCCTTATAACATTTACATGTTCTGGAAATTAAATGTGGATGTCTTTGATGCCTTTGGATGCCTTTCTACCTTCATCCCCCAATCCAATTTCCAATCCAGGTTTACATATTGGTTTCATTATAATGTCTCTTTATTTTTTCAAATGCAGACTAGAGCACTTATCTTATGAGTATCCCACAGTCTGCCTATAAGTGATTATTTTCTCGTTATTGGGCTCAGGCTAAACATTTTTGGCAAGAGCACACCATTTGCGACACCCTCTGCACTTTGTTGCATCACATCACCACTATTGGTAATGCTGGGTTGGATTACTTGGTTCTGGTGAACTGCTGTCATTCTGCTGTAAAGGTACACTTTTCTTTGAATTAACAAATAATTGGGAGAATGACACTTCTATAAATATCTGCTTTCTCCACAATATGTCACATAATGATTGCAACTTCTATTGGTGGTCCTTTCACAAATCAATTTATTGTGCTGGAAGTTGAAAAATGGTGACTTTCTAATTCTATCACCTAATTCTACCACCAGATAATTCTATTGCTTGAAATTCTTCTGTGAAGGAGAACATTTGTGTCTCTTTTTTCCTTTCAAATATTATTATGGTCTTAAGCATCTTATTATTATTTTAGTATCAAATTTGGTATAATTTCTGTCAGTGTATTTTTTAATTTTCAAATTATCCTCTAAATAACCAGTGTGAGACCCTTCAGCTCCGCTCTTATGTTCTATTGGCAGAGCATAATTAGGATTCAAATATATCCCTGCTTTCTGACCCAACAAGCTTGCCTTGGAATTTTATCTGGAGTTAGTTGTTTCTTCAGGAAGCCCTAAATAATTATAGATGAAACTGCTATTTTGAAATGGAGATCTGGTCACTTAGAGGTATTCATTTCTACTGTGAGTCACTTAAATATTTTAAACTCTCCTTTTGCTATGGCCTCAGTTCAAGTCTGGGACTTGACTTATTAACTGAATCTATCAATAAATGGAGTAAACAACTGACATTTTTATTAAGGATATTAAATAAGCTAAGACATGATTCAAAGATGCAAAGTTCTATTCAACCAAACACAAAAGTTCTATTCAACTACAAACACAGTAGTTGTGTTTGTTTGTTTGTTTACAATACTCTGTGTTTTATTTATTCTTTTTCTCCCTCATAAGATGAGGGAGAGAAAGAAGCAAAAAAATCAGTATTATTTATGTGGATGTTTTCTGCGTTGACATTTTCACAAAGCACCAGAGCCCTTGGCCAGTTAAATTATTAACTTAAGCTCTGAGAAGGTAACGTAGGAAAAGATAGAAGGCATAGTGCAGAGCCCTGGACCAAGTATGAACCCTCTGACTTACTTAATGATATGGGAAGTAGAAAGAGCCTGGTAGAATATGCAAACAAACATCATCTCTTCATCATTGTCCTTTATATTCCCCCCCTTTTTTTGCAGTGCTAGGAATTGAACTCAGGGTCTCATGCATACTAGGCAAGCACTGTATTACTAAGCTATACCCCCAGCCCTACATTTCACTTTTTGAGCTACCGTTTCCCTATCTTGTGAGAACTTATTTAACCTCCCAAGAAAATTACTAGTGCTTTTTCTCTCAATATGTGAAGGTGATGCTATTGTCATTAGGAAAAGTTCCAAGCTGAAAGTCATTTTATAGAAAATGAGATTGTCTAACCAACTGATGTTTACTGGGTGTATATCTCTGTGGTATGGAACATCATTTTCCTCTCTGTTCCCAAGGGAATATTACTGGAACTCATTTTGTAAAAGAACTAGTTCCTAGTGATGTTGACAAAAACCAAAGATGACTACCCAACAAAAACACAAGCATAGTATTCAAGATGACTCTGGTTTAAATAAATTGATTTATGCTCATTCTAGTACTATAAATACCAGAAGAAACATTTCAGTTAAGTGAAATTAAATTTTATAAAGGAAATTTGGACTGTGGCAAGGACAAAATAGAGAATGTATTGTTACAAAGTATTTCTGAGAAAAGTCTTATTTGTGGAAAGAACACCACAGAAAGTTCATTTAACACCCTATTGGTTTCTGGGGCCAGGGAATTTCATAGATCTCTTAAGTACAGAGCTTTCAAATGACAGGACCTATGTTTTATTTATGTTTGTGTTTCTATCTTCCTTCACAAGGTTTGGCATCCCAAAGACACTCAATTAATATTTTTGAATAAATGAATGAACGAATGTATAAATGTATTAAATGAAGGCACAGATAATACAAAAATAATTCCCCAAACTCGACTAATTATGTTTGAATCCATATTGCACATTAGCTGTAATAGAAAACTATTCTTAATTGCTCAGGCTTTTATCTTCTCTTTAAAGCAGAACAAAGCATGTCTTCATTTCAATAATTAATTTCACCAATATAATGACTTAGTTGCTTCAGTAAGTTAGATGGCACAGGGCCAACCCAGACTTGACTTTGTGGAGTGAAAAAGTATACAACTTCTCACAGAAAAGAAACTTCAAATGCATTCACTGTGGCCCTGAGAGGCAAGAAAACCTTTCCAATAGAATACAGTAAAACCTTCTATGTTTAAATATTGAATAACTGGGTACTTTGCTTTGACTGTTAAATCCATACCTAAGTTGTGAGAAAATATGGCAGCCTCCTAATACAAAGTTTGTCAGGAGACCTAAAGACCTAGGATGAGTCTGAATTAGGAAGCACTCTCTAAAGACTAAGACCTAATTAATTAAAAGAATCAACAGGTATATCATGGATACTTCCAACACCATCTTTTGGTGATATCTCAACATGCTCAGGGACCTTAGACATAGGTGGACATCTGCAGCTAAGGACAGACTTGTATTCTGATGCTATATTTACATATTGTTAAAATAAAGTGAATAGGTGCATTTAACTTGGGCCATACCTGTTGCAACACGACCTGTGGCATGTGATTTACATGCATATTGTGAATGCCTGGGTTTCTACTTAGTTTGAAAGCTGAGAGTCCACTGAAGGCAAGTTTTACCTTCCTCTTTCCAACAGGCAAGGCACATTGTTGATGTGGTTACAGATCCAAAGGTTTTTACATTCCACTGGTCATTGTGTTGGCTTTGCACAGTTAATTCTGGAATTATCTAAACATTTGGATAAAGAGGGCTCCTATCCACAGGCAGAGCAAACAGTACTCACATGACAGATGCCAGTCTTCCATATCTGCCATGAGAGCTGGCCAGGGGTGGGGCACAGGACATCTAACTGAAAAACCTGAAGATCACTCTATAGGCCGCATTAGTATTTCTAAACATGGCCGGCCCTTTCAATTTCCATTTCCTATAAATGGTAAATAATACCGCAATGACAGGCTGACTGATAGTTCTCTGATTGTCGCAGGTAGCATTTGCTTACGTGGAGAGTGCTGACTTCAGATCTGGCAACCACTGGTGTCGGGTTTAATCTGAAGGAGAAAGGATATTTTAGTTTATTATGAGGCTTGAAGCAGAGCCAGCAAAACTGGTGGTTAAATTAAAAACATTTCTAAGTGAAGAGAAGCGGTATTTGTCTTGTAGAGGAATGGATAATAGATTCATCTCTGACTGGAAGGGAAAGGGTATATAGGGAACCATAAAGTTTAATTGGTTCAGACCTTGGCTTCTAAATAGGATAGATTCATGACAAGACTTTTAAATGTTCTTTTCTGGAGTTATCTTTCCTTCTGTTAGCTTATTTTGAGACCACAGTCCTGGACCTTAGGGACACAAATGCATAATTACAAAAGGCAGGGAAGTCTACAGCCCACCTGCCTTGTACTTATGGTTCAGTCAATTTCAAAATAAAACCCTCTTACTCTGTCTTTGGGTAGCCAGAAGCTATGGACTGTCAGCCAGGCCAGACAGTCACATGCCTCAAGTGTTTGCCTAGGAGTCAAATTCCATTTCCAGAAGACCCATGCTTATCCCTTTAATTCCACTTTTCTTTCACATTATTCTCATGATGGTAATTGAAATATAGAAGTGGGAGCCTGAATATGGCGTACAGACAGTCCTTCTTGCTCTTCAAGTATCAGCGTAAGTAATCACCACCTGCTCCATAGCTCTTAATGGTGATTGATTTGTTCACTTTTCTGTGGTCTACAACTATGAGGTAAATGCCATAAGGGAGGTGATCAAAAGCCTGCGAGATGGCCCCCGGTGGTCCCTGCCTTCTGGGACATCCACAGGGTATGGTCTTCTCATGCATGTTCCACAGCTGCCCCATGAAGACAGTGGAACCCAACAGAGGTGACAACACCCACTTCTAAGATGAACTTATGAAAGAGAACCTCCCCTCCTCTCCTGTGTCTCTCTCCCTTTCACCACTTGTGCTGGGGGAAGCCATCTGCTCTACTGAACAGCCATATGGAACCCTGCAACTAGTAAGGAACCCTGTCTCCTGCTGTCAGCCACATGAGGGAGCACTGAAACCAGCTCTCCAGCCCCTTCAAGTGGCTCAGGTCTGACCAGCACTCTGAGGCAGGATCATTCAGCTGTGCAACTCTGGGATTCTTACACTCAGATACTCTGCCACATTGCTAAGATTTGTGGTAATGTAAGCCACAAAATCCATAGCTAATACATGAAAGCTCTGTGGTTGACTGTATGCTCCAACTCCCAGAAAATAAATATATATATATAGAGAGAATACATTTATATATACAGAGTAATACATATATACATATATAATACAGAATATATATAGTGTATGTATATACACAAATATATATACATATATATTTATTTATATATGTAATATATTATGATATATGTTACACATAATATATAACATATTACACATATATGTTATATAACATATTACGTAAAATAACATATACATATATAAACATATGTTTGTTTATTCAAAAATACATTATATATAATAATATATTTTATTATACCATAAAATAGATGAAGACCAAGATGTTTAGCGACAGCTAAAGAATACCAATGAAAGTTTAAATATGGCATAAACTTGCAATCTTTTAATTCTTCATTTTGGAAAATATTTGACATTTCTGTATGTCTTATACACCTGGGATTTTGAATATTCCCGTATTCTGATTTAGAATTTCCATGGTCATATCTAAGCTTGATCAACCATATTTCTATACATGCCCTTAACAGTATCTTCTAGTTGGAATAATTCTTCTGTCTTAATGAAGTATCTTCATTCTGCCAAATGACATGTCTCATATTTAGATATTTAGTAAATATTTTAAAAACTTAATTGAATCTCTGCTGTACCCAGATTTGACTGTGCAATTTATAAGTATTCTCCGTCCTTGTAGACTTCACCCTCACACAAACACACCTGGCTAGCTTTCGCCAGGTTTCTGTTTCCTAAATCAATATATGTTCCAACACCAGCCGATCAATTTTATACTTCATTAAAAAATAATGGAACTAAGAAGGCTTAGCTCTATTAAACTTTCCCCAAATACAATGATTGTTTCCTCCATCATTTATTGTCTTCTCTTCCATCAATCCTAACTCTTTAATAGTTCAAATGCTTTTGTAATGAATAAACATGAAATTATATGTAAAGAACTTGGTAGCATAAAACAAATGTCTAATAAAGGTTAGTCATCATTATTAGTAGTAAAAGAAAATAGGAAATAAAATTACACAGAATACCACCACCTACATATATTTACTATTTAGTAGTTTTTAACAGAAACATTAAAGTCTAAATGAAAATAATCATCTAAAATATAAGTATTAGTTTATAAATTCTTTCTCTAAAGTTAAAGAGAAAGTTTACTAAATAAGAAGCAGAGTTACTAAAATATTTTAATGTTATGTTTCTTAATGAGGTAAGTTATTGGTAAAACTTGACAAAATATGAAAACCAAGGCAAGAAAAACATATTTTACAACTTTTTCTTATAAAAAATGTAAAGATGAACAAAAGTTAGAAGAACAGTCCAATAAACACCCAAATACTAACCAGGTGGATACAAGTGTTGATATGTTGTTCTTGTGTATTTGCTGAATATTTTAACATAATTTGCAGATATGGAATTTCTAAATATTTCAGCATGCATCTCCAAAACATAAGCACATTGTCACACTTAATAACTGTTTTTTATTATCACAATAAAGAAAATGAACAATTCCCTGATATAAAAATATATAAGCTAAAATATAGTCCTTATTCAATTTTCCCAAACATGCTCTCTGAGGTTGTTATCATTTGTTTGTTTGAGCAAGATCCAGTTAAGGGCTACATATCTGTGTTTTGTTGCTAAATCTCTTTGGTCACTTTTGTTCTGTAACAGACCTCTCACTTTTCTCCCTAAGACATCGACTTACTGAAAAGATCAGATCACTTGAAATTATATATAATTTGACTTAAAGAGCGAATCACATTTTTGGTCTAATTATTTATAGTGACAGTTTGTGTTTGTCCAGCTCTTGATTATGCTATATATATTGGAAGTAAGATCTAAAAGCTCAGATTTGGCTTACCTATAAATTCTTCTTCCTGTGCACATGCCTGCAATCCCAGCACTTGAGCGACTGAGACAGGAGAACCACAGATTCAAGACCAACTTCAACAACTTAGCAAGACCCTGTTTCAAAATTTTAAAAAATAATTTTTAAAAAAGGACTGGGGGTGTAGTTCTGAGGTAGAATGCTCCTGGGTTCAATCTCAAGTACAAAAAAAATTAACAAATAACAAAAATAATTAATTGGTAAGGCCATCTGGACCTGAACTTTTGTTGTGGCAGTATTTTGAATTTTGTTTGTTGTTTTATTTTTCCAAATTGATAATTCAATTCCTTTGCTTATTATAGGTAGGTCTATTAAAAATTGGTATTTCTATTTGAGTCAGTTTGGAGTGCTTTGTGTCATCTAGGAATTTGTCTATTATCATCTATATTATTAGAATTTTTGTGTAGCTAAAAATATGTCAGTATTGAGAACCAACTTTTAGTTTTGTTGATTTTTCTGTGACCTGAAGAAAAGCAGTTTCCTTATCCTACTTTTGTTTCCTGTGTATAATTCATACTTTTCTGATCTTCGTTATGTCATTTAGGTTTTCATCAGAAACTGGATGCCTTTAGTAATATATTTTAGCTATCATGGATACTAATTTTCCTGGGGAGTTGATATTTTGTTGTTTGCTTAGTTTTTTACTTGCTAGTTAATGTGGCTCAACTAACTCCCTAAAGCCTATTTCCTTTCCTGTGTGTTTGCTTTTGTGCCCTGCATAGTGTGTTTTTTATTCTTATCTTTTAGCCTGATGACTTACCAGTTACCTCTGTGTCAACATAAGCCACTTATTGATCAAGGGTGTACCTAAGCCCGTGTCCAACTGGATTTTTACCATTTATAATTGACAGTGTGGCACTAGTGTCCTTTAAATCAGACCAGTCCAAAATATACTTGTCACTTCCCGTCACGTTAACAGCTGGATGGAGCAATGGTGGCGTTCTCTTCATTCAGCGCTCATACTTCCTTCTTCTGCATTCCCGATATGGTTGTTACCATCAGAGATTGGTGCAGTAGAGCAGGCAGCATCCATTTCCAGGTCCACATGGCGGACGCACCGCTCCGGAATCCAGACTGGCTTTTCTAGTCCTGGAGGGAAAACACAAACAGCCCCTCGAACCCTAGCTAATAGGGGGGTAGGAGGCTGCCATTTACCT